>CM025850.1:36291304-36312893 GCA_003952965.2 Morella rubra
CATATTAGAATGTTTTTTTTTGAGAATTTTTAGAGGTGGTGTTCGGATGAAAATTTCTAACCTAAATTTCTAACTTTATTAAAAAATTATTGAAATATTCTCTTTCTTTCTTATTATTTTTTTATTAATAATTTTATTTAAGATTTTTCTCTCTGCTTCACTTTCATCAAATCTGTCATCCAATATCTTTCCTTTTACAAAATATAAGCCATCAAAATTTTTAACCTTAAAATTTTACTGCTTGAACTACCTCTTTAGTATTTTGAAAATTTTTAAATGATGTTAACTTTATTAATATGCGCGTTGTAGTTATTTTTAGATAATGGTTAAAAAACATGTTCGGTTTTATAATTCTAGGATTCAAAAGAATCTTAGAAAAACAAAGAAAATAAACATCATCTTATTGTTCCCTTGTAGAGAGAAGGAGAACTTCCAAGTTCCAAAACAGGCTAATAACCCAACCCAATTTGCTTAATAGGACCCTAAGATTATGGGTTGGGTTATGCTTTGAGAATTAGGCCCAACAGGCATCAGGAACCTCTCTTCTCGTTTTTCTTTTTTTGGGTAGGTGGTTTCCTAGTCCAATAGAGAAGAAGAATTAGGCACACCTGCCACGTTGACATTAGAATAATGTTTGGTTTGATCTCAAAAATATTTTTTGTGTAATGATTAAGAAAAAATTTCAAGATATGTATTTTTTTTTGTGTGAAGGGGGGTTCCATAAATAATATTTGCAAAAGAAATTTAAAATTTATGGGTTAATTACAAAAAACCCCCTTTACACTTTACCACTTACCCATTATCCCCCTAATCTTTAACTCGTGTCAACCCGCCCCCTCAAACTTTCTTAAACGTTTCAGTTTGATTTTTGACTCGAATTTAACGACCGTACTTCTTTTTCCGTCACACGTGATAAACACGTGAGCCCCTCATATGTAGAAGACCAAAATGCCCCCAGAAATAGAAACTAGAAACCCATTGTTGTTCGAAGCGTAAACACGTCGACCTCCATTGAAAAACCAGATTTTCCACCGAGGCTGTTGGAACTCCACGCAAGGTTTGGTCAATCATTTTCCTTTGCAATACCTCATTATTCCTTCCCTATTCCCTTGAATTTGTTTGCAAATAGGTTCTATTTATGTTAGGGTTTGCGAATCTGCTATACAATGTGGGGAGCTGGTGATTTGTTTGCGAATGTATGTGGGAAGCTGGTGATTTGTTTGCGAATGGATATAGGGAGCTGGTGATTTTTCCCACATTGAGTGCTTATTCATCTTCTACAATTTTGAGGGCTTATTCATCTTCTTTATACTTTATTTCCAGTTCGAAAGTTTTGAAAGTAAAACTTCAAATCTGTTCTAATTTCTATTACTCTTTTCCACTTTGCATTGATATAATTACACGTCAATTTTCTATTAATTGTTTGTACGTTTGTTTCTACTTTGATTGTCTGTTGTGAATCCCGCTTAATGTTATAATATTGTTTGGCATGCATGAATTATATATGGTGGACTATTTAGTTTAAAAATATTGGCCATGTAGTTTTGATTTTCTTGGTGCTACGTTGGCTGAAATGGTAGGGTCTACTAGCTTAAATGTGGTATTCTAGTATACACTCATGAACAATGAATTTCATAGGTATTATATATCCGAGATACTTGTTTTGTTCTAATTTATGTAATATATATATGTTTGTTAGCTAAGGGTTTTTTTATTTTTTGCAATCAACAGATCTTTGTCATGTCTTCTTCCAATAGTGTTTCGAGCTTTTGGGTTACAGAAAGTGGGGCAAGCTCTGGCAGCCCACAATGTTATTGTGGTGTCACAACCTACATGAAGACCTCGTATACGGAGCACAATTTTGGACGTCGATTCTATAGTTGTCCAACTATAAGATTAAACGTCCGTGTGGATTTTTTGCTTGGGTTGATCCTCCAATGTGTGAGCATGGGAAAAGGGTGTTGAAACGCATGCAAGATGGCAAGAACGTTTAAATGTCGATAAAAAAAAGTGCAATTCCTGAAGGAGGAGGTTGAAAAATATCGCAAGCTTGTGAAGAAGTACAAGGTCGCTTTGACAGCGTTGTCAATTGTTGTAGTATGTCTATTTTCTAGATTATTAGTTAGTTTGAAAAACTGAGATGACATGTGCATTTGTAATCCCAAGTGGGTTTGTAAGTTGTAGTTTCAAATGTGATCCTTGCTATGTAAAACTAGCACCTTTTGTATCAGAAAATATTTCAACTGTTATCATGCTATTTAATGTCCTTTTGTAGTTTTATTCTTCTCTTTAATTTTCTAGTTTTATTGCTCAAAATTGCCAATCCGACTTCAAAATTGCTCAAACTTCTCCACGAAAAGAGAGGAGTTGCATCACTAGGCATATGGCATGCCAAATGTTCGGCTTGAAATTTTAATTGCAGTGCTTGCTTTGGTGACAAAGACCAACTGTGTGGTACACAGGTTAAACTGTGGAAATTGTGAGACTAATCAAACTGGTTTTGAAACATTCTGCAACCTAAAAATTGGTGGAAACTTTCCACCGTTCAACATTGAAATTGGCAGCCAATGTGCAGAAGCATGATTTTAGATGTTTCATGTTGGCAAATACCGTTTTGTAGCATGCGAATTTCCACATACTCAAAGTCCATAGTTGTTCTTCGGCATTGGGGGCGTCTGAACCTTTTAATCTTTTGTAGAGGATAATGAATGAGATTTACATAGACATCTTTACTCTAATATTAAAGTTCTAGGGTACAAGCTAAATAGGACCATATGCAATGTTCTCAAAAGTGGATATGCCCTTTCCTCTACAATATCAGCATGTCTCATGTCTTATACAACTTGTCCATCACAAGACATAATACAAATGCACATACCAAAACCAAAAGTACAACTTCAGCACCATCTCCAACCACTTTAACCCAACCTCCAAAAAACTCCTTAAAAAACCACTGCATCCCAGCCACAAAAAACCTTAGCAACCACCAATACGTACACCCATGTCAGCACCGAAATCTACATCTTTACACCCAATCAAAAAACAGCAAGGTCGCACCATCGTTGTACTTTACACCCAATCCAAAAATAACAACACTACAATCAGCCTTAAAATCTACATCTTTTTGCTCTTCTTCTTTTTGTCATCCTCAAACCACTTGGGTTATCAACCCGGGCGTTTGCCTTGCGTTTTCCATGGTCACTTTGAGGTCTGCGCACAAAAAATGAAGAGAAAGTTAAATCGAACATAACTGACAGCATAAGGACTGGTAATAAGCATTACTTACTGCTGTCACCACACTAGTTTGTGTATCCACAACTGGCTCAGTGAGATCGATAAAAAGTTGCCGAGGAGTCCCCGAACCTCGAGCCAATCCCCGTAAGCGATCTGAGCTCCGAGTTCTTGATGCCACACCACCACCATGAGCTTGGGCTGCTTTGGCATCGTGTCTTGGCTAGTTGGAGTTGCAATAGAGGCATTTGGTGGGCTGCTCCTCCTTCCCAGGCAGGGGGCAGCATAATCCCAACATTCAGCCAAGAGTGGCGGAATGTCATGTTAGGTGGATCCTGGAAATATAACAAACCATCAAGTGAAATTGGAAGAGTATACAATCTGAAACATATGTAAGTAAAAAACTTGGTGACCAAATTTTACCTCAGCGTTTGTGTCCTCATCATTCAAGGAATAATGGTCATGAAGACTTGGTGGATCCTGTAATATGGAAACATCAATCTCAAATGTCAATATTTTAGATTGAATACAAATATGCGCAAGTATGTAATGCAAGTCTTACCTCATCAAAAGTGTCTTTATCATTCGGCGATCGATGGTCATGAAGATGTGGTGGGTCCTGAAAAAATAAAAAACCCCATTAAGTTGTCAGAGTACACATCAATTAATACTAACCAAAGTAATATGACCCTCACCTCATCGGGCATCATCGTTGATGTACCAACCCCCGAGGACCCAGCTTCAGAAGCAGGAACCTATGAGACATGGACCGTTATAAGTCACTGCAAAACTTATTTATGTACGTAACTAAATTAAATGAACACTTACAAAAGTGGGAGTACACTGTGACGTAGGAGGGGCATGTGTCTTCTTCTTTTTACATGATCTTGAGTTGTGGCCAACCATGCCACACTTAGAACATTTGATCTTAGTCCCAACTTTGCTTAACCGTATTCGGCTCTTTGGTTCATCCATGCCCCTCCGCCTTAGCTTCTTCGGTCTCCCAGGTTGCACTCTTGCATGTGGAGGTAGGACCGGTTGTTGCTGTGTACGTTCCCATTGATCCATACTCGGCACTGGGTGAATCATAGGCCCATAGGCCTTCATGTACATCGCAACGGTGTAGTAATCATCTACATATTCCTCGGCTTCCCCCCATCGTACAGGATTGCAGAGATAGCATGTGCACAAGGGATTCCTGTGAGATCCCATCGCCGACACCCGCATGTCCTCGCTTTCAAATTTACCACGAATTGCTTCTGTTTGTGTTCGACCTCAAACAACCCATTCCCAGCATACATGGAGATGCACTCGCATGAGATTTCACCATTCCTATCCAGCTTCCTCATAATAGCCGGACACAATCCTTCGTTCATCTTCCCCATTCCATCTCGCTTGACTTGGTACCGACACATCAGCTTCTTTTTTATTATCTCCACCATGGTGATGATCGGTTTATCCCTCGCTTCCATGATATATGCATTGAAGCATTCTGACAGATTGTTCACTAGCAAATCTGACTTTGAATGAATTGGGAAGTGTGACCGTGTCCACAATGTTGGATCCACATCAGCTAGATACTTGTATGCCTTCGGGCTCAACGACTTCAGTGTGAGCATCTCAGCTTGAAATTCTGCTTTTGTGTAAGCAGACGCGGCTGCCCATAATCTCTCTTTCAACAGTTGACCCCGATGCCCTTCGTCTCTGAAATTGTTGTACAAATGCCGCACGCATATCCTATGATCCGTAGTGGGGAGGACTTCCTCGAAGCTTGGGATGAGGCCCTGCATTGTATAATGGAAATAACGTCAAGAGATGTACAAAACATAAGTACAAAATCAGCACCTAACTAACACTTCTTTACCTTCTGTTGGTCTGAAATAAATGTCCAACCATGTGGCAAATTAGGGCCGAGATCAGATACCAATATGCGTAGAAACCAAGACCAGTTGTCCTTCAACTCGGCCTCCACTGCGGCAAAAGCAATTGGGTAAATATTCTCGTTCCCATCACGACCGACAGCAACAAGAAGCTGTCCTTTGTAAGGACCCTTCAAAAAACAGCCATCCACCCCAATTAAGGGCCTACAACCAGTCCTAAAACCATCTCGCATAGCTGCCAGTGAGACGTACAGTCGAGAAATGTGGGTTGCAGCTCCCTTTGAGGCCTATCAACTCTCAATATCACTGAAGAACCCTGGTTGGTTCACCTTAGGGTCGCACAATAGTCCCATAGCCTTGCATACTGCTCTTTGTGCATCCCAAATAACGCATCGCATGCCCTTTTCTTCGCCCTATACAACTTCATTCGACTTACATCCACCTTCCAAGTTCTCTTCACCTCTTCCTTTAACGCCTCCACTGGCCAATCAGGATTATGCTTGAATTGTTCCAAGTACTTCCTTGCTATCCACTTCGAAGATACTTGGGTATTTTTGTAACTTCGTGTGCATCGATGGTGGCCCGAGTATGATATTACTTGGAACGTCAGCTCGTTCTTCACATTCCGTGCGTAAACTCTGTAGTTGCACCGTTCTCGCTTACACTGGACGATGACTCTATCTCTATCATTCTTCGCCCAATGGAGGTCCTTCCCAATATGTATGTTGGCCTCTCTGACGACCTGTCTGAACACATCAACACTAGGGAATCTCATCCCTAGTTCAAGTCTTGGGTCGTCCAGGTATTGCTCTTCAAATTCTGGAACATTGGCTCGTGCTCTATCTAGCCCAATGTCTTCCTCACCACTACTTGAATCAGTGTCTGAAATCAAATCTTGACGACCCTTGCAGCCTACATCCATATCGGGTCCATCCTCCACACCTTCGAGGTTCTCTTCAACACCCAAACAATGTGTCTGATAGCCACTAGTTGCATTATCCCCTCTTTCCTCAAATACATCAGCCTCCTGACTCGCAACATTATCAAAAAAAGAATCACGTTGGGGACTTTGAGGTTCCTCTTCTTCTTCTTCAACCAACTTTTTCCCCTTCTCCATTGCCCCCTTCTTCTTTACAGCCAGCTTATACCTTTGTTTTTTAACTTCCGCATTGCTGGTTGCTTCTTCAAATCCAACAACATACAAAATGATTATATTGTGACCTATGTGGCAGCTTACCATTTCCAATACATCTATATCTGACTTCAAGAGAACCAGCCCTTCATCGAGTGACTTCGCTGGGTGCACATAGTATATCAGATCCCCGGATGCGTACCCATACTCACGGCATATAGCTTCCAGTTCAAAAAATGATAGGCAGTCCATATCCCAAGGCTCATTATGCAAAACTTGTTGACCTCCGACGTACTCGGTACGTGGTGACCTTTGAAACCTCCCCCCATGATTTACCTCGAACAAGACCACTTGTTTGCTCATTGTAACAACACCTACCATAAAGAGAATTTCCAAATTAATATTCTGATTTTCTAGGCAGTAGCAAAAGTTAACCTTTCAACTAATGTTAAAAACTTAACCTTTCAACTAATGATAGTCACTTTTACACAATTATATTCGTACAAGAATATAAGACTAGATGTCAACTAGCTTTCTCCAAATACAGTGATTGATGAGATGTTGGAGTATACAATGCACTTTTTCTACGCAAAAGAGTGCTAGGAATAGATAACGATATAATAGGATTAGCAACAGTTTTAGATGAATTCATTGACTAACACGCCCAGAAGCTAGATGAATTCAAGTTCTGGATAGTTTAAGTGGCCAAAATAAAGATTGAAAGATGACAAGTGAACTTTACACCCAGAAGCATTATTTTAAGAATTTAAAAACATAAGAAAGAAAGGGATGCCATTTTTGGAGAAGCAGAAAAAAAGGCATGCAATCCATCACGTAAACAGAATTAAGCTATATACTAAGTGCAGAATTGTGGAGAAGCAATCTTACAAGACAAGTGTGTCTATAGTTGATGGATGGATATCAATGGAGTGAACAATTCCCGAAGTTGTTCCCTCAGCCCTGCAACATTACCACCACAAAAGACAGAATATGCATTAAAGACATAATCTACAATGGTGAGTTTCAAACTCAAACCTGATAGAGAAATAGCAGTAAAGAAAAAGGGCAGGTCTAGAAGGTAAGTATACATCAGTCGACAGTAAAAGCATCACATTAGGATTTGCATGATGTAAACTGCGACAAACCTTTTGAAACGAACTACTCTGATTGAGTTCTTCCACTCTGTTCTCTAAAAAGAATCAATTTTGTTTTGAAGATCTTGTTCCTTCTCCAAGAATGAATTGTCGAGGTTTCCAAGGCAGTTTCCTTTAACTTTATCTGTCCTTCCAGATACAATCACGGGCAATAGAAAGAAAGGTTATCCACCATAGAAGGCATAAATAAGTCAAGAAAACAAAATTATTATACAATTTGTAGAGTGTAAAGGACGGCCAACAGTATGAATGGATAGTACATATATCTTGAAAACCACATAAAGGAAACTGTTATTCATCGTGTGGCCTCCAGCAAGACTTTTCCCATTGGCATAGTCATCTACACTTCACCATCTATGCAGAAGCATATATAGATATACACATACTTACGTAATTGTTTATTTCTCTATGCAAATTCATGCAGAAGTGAATATTTCTCAAAACTTGTGGTAATCACCAAAGAATATTACCGTATTCAATTCAATTCACAAAGTCAATTCAAAAAGTCAATCCACAAACTCAATTCCCAGACAGACAACTTAAAAAAAAAAAAAAAGGGACCACTGGTGCAGAAAACAAACGAGCCAAATTCACTTAGAGCCGACAAGCACATGACTTTAATATTGACAGACAACCAACCGAATAGACAATAGTGGTAGGGGACCACTCGATGGAGCCGACAACTAAACACAAAGAATAGTTTAATAACGGCAGGGGACCACTCCACTCCAGAACAGAACACATTCGCAACCCCTAACCCACTCCACTACACTTTTTATCCACTTTTCTCCCTATATAAACACAACCCCTACCCCATTCCTTTACATTTGCCCCATTCGCAAGCAACTGATTCAAACTCGAACCCTAATCAAGCGATCGGCATCAGCTTCGCATCACCTCGCATTACCCGATCTCGGTACGAGATTTTACCTAAGATCATCGTTCCTAGAGATCCTGCATCGGAAAACTACCCGATCCGGCTGGCCTTGTTGATTACGGATCTTCAAGTTGGCCAACTTTATATATGTGCGGTTTTGTAGTGGTTAGGACAATCAACACACATCTGTAGGTTGTCATGTCCATATCAAGTCATTTCACATCTGAAACACGCGGCCACATTAAAACGATCTGTGGATTTCCGTTGATCTGTAAGCAACAATTTCTTCAAATTGTATCTACCCTGTAACGTCTACATTGCCACAGCAACAATTCTGTCCCCACATTATTTGCCGCCATGATCTTCTGTTTTGGAGCTGACCCCTTATAAGCCCACAAAAGGCATTTTAATGATAAGCAGTTGATGGAATAATTACGATGATTTATTGCACATGACCCAGTGGAATTTATTTGATTAGCATCAGCAGAGGAGGACAGCATGCTAGTACTTCATAATTAGTTGGACACTTCATAATTGAGACAATTGAAGCCAACTTCAAGTTAAGCAGCTTATACTAATCATGTATAAAAAAAAATTAAAAAGCAGCTTATATTTTGTCAACCCAGTCGTCATTTCTCTCAAAATTAAATGATGTTAAGAGAACGTCACTCTAATTTTTTACATCATTCGATATTGCACTGAGTGGGTCTCTCAATATTTTGTTGACTAAAAACTAATTAATGTTAAGAGAGCGTCACTCTAATTTTTTACATCATTCGATATTGCACTGAGTGGGTCTATTCTAAAAACGTTTACAAGGGCGACATTATAAAACTCTAACAATCTCTTTCTCACGATAAAGCTCCCACGATTCGAATTCATGACTTTTTGATTTTGATACCACTTGTCAGACTATTGAGTCATCCTTTCTCCTAAAATCAATTAATGCCAAGAAATGATTACTTTAGCCTTTTACGGCATGCAACGTTGCATTAGCGGGCCTGATCTAAGAGCACTCCGAGTGGGGTTGTGTAACTCCAATTGCTGATGCTCTGCAATCTGTTTCATTATCCAGAAGCTATAAACCTGCCGGATCTATCCTATTTAGTGATTAGACCATAGGCCTTTCACAGTGACCGTGAATCTGCCAAGGACATGACGGGAGTCTCTATCAACAACCATTATTAGAAAATCATTTGGTATTCCTATAACCAAGTTGGAATGTATCCGTGTCGTGATTTGAGTTCATTCAGAGAGAAAGATTCCCTTGAGACACTTTCTTGAAACGAAGCAACTATTCCCACCTAAAGACCTAATTTTAATTCCAAAAGGTCAACTTAATAGCAATGGCACAGTGGTTCGACCTTCATGTAAGATTCCAATATGAGGAGCCCGAGATGTTAGCCTCTCAACCCTCCTTTAAACCATAAAAAGTAAGTAATCCAAGTTTCCAACCATACATATAGCTTTAGCTTTACTTCTACTCAAGAACCCTTAAAATATCCCCCACGAACTTCTCTCAAAGACTCAAAGTCCTCATCATTCCGTTGCTTTAGTTTACGCCCCTTATTTCAACATTAAGCATCTGATCTTTCTCCCTAGCTCTCCTCCAATGAATCTACCATCTTCTACTTCTGGCACAATGAAAGTTCCCAGAGGAAGGCCGCCTCTTCCCGTAATTATCGTCACACTCTGTGCTCTTGCCTTCATCGCTCTCATCTATACAGAAACAATCAATTTTCTTTCTCCCAGATCCATTTTCAAGCTTAAATCCTGCTCCAGGAAAAATGCTGCCAGAAAATCTAGTAAGTGATCCATCCACAAGAGGGTTTCTAATTCTTGATGTGTGATTTCCCCCTTCCACTGTTGGCTCTAATGCTGTAATGTCGTTTTCCACAGATGATAAAACTGCAGAGAACAATGTGGACGACTCCATTGTCGATGATAGGTTCGAGTTTGACCCAGAGGAATGCAATGTTGCTAACGGGAAGTGGGTGTTTAACCGTTCAATTAAGCCGTCATACTCGGACAGAAGCTGCCCATATCTAGATAGGCAAGTTTCTTGCGTCAAGAACGGACGGCCAGATTCCGACTACCGTCACTGGGAATGGCAGCCAGAAGATTGCACCTTGCCTAGGTTGATTAGCTCAACAGTTTAATATTCGAGCATACAAGTTTATCCGGCATCAAAAAACATCGCCTGCAAAATGCATAACATCCTAGAGAAAACACGCACACACGCACGTACTTAGGCATAGATGGAACTCTGAACTCTTGTTTATCTAACAATTATTTCTGACCACTTAATACATAGGTTTAATCCACTACTCGCTCTCAAGAAACTGCGGGGGAAGAGGCTACTGTTTGTTGGAGATTCACTACAGCGAGGTCAATGGCAGTCATTTGTCTGCATGGTCGAATCCATCATACCCGAGGACAAGAAGTCCATGCGACGGGGCCGTTCCCTTTCAGTCTTCAGAGCCGAGGTACAGTTAATTGTTAGAAAGAATTTCCTCGGAAAAGTAGGGTTTTAAACAAAGGCTAATTCTTCACCCATCCTCCAGGAATATAATGCTACCATTGAATTCTACTGGGCTCCATTTCTTGTCGAGTCAAATTCCGATCTCCATATTATAGGAGATCCAAAGCAGAGAATATTGAAAGTGGATTCGGTTTCAAAGCATGCCAAACACTGGTTAGGAGTGGATATCCTTGTGTTCAATAGTTACGTTTGGTGGATGAGTGGTCTTACGCTGAAAACACTGTGAGTTATCTTGGATCCTATTTTCTTTCAATTTTCAGCATTCATATTTTGAACTCAATGACTTGAGAAGTGTCTGACTGAACGCAGATGGGGGTCCTTTGCAAATGGGGAAGAAGGGTATGAAGTGTTGGATACACCGGTTGCTTACAGAATCGGTTTGAAGACGTGGGCCAACTGGGTCGACTCAACCGTAAATCCCAACAAGACCCGAGTTTTCTTCACTACCATGTCCCCCACGCACACGAGGTCTCCCTCCTTCTTCCTCTCCCAATATAATTCAAGCTTTTACCATTAATGCGGCTCTTTTGCTCACTTGCATCTCCCATCTGCATGGACGTACTGTGCGTTTCCGGAACGAATTTCTGTATAAAAAATGATTATTCAATTTCAGTTTCTCATCCAGCAGGCAGCAGCATATACGATATATCTAACTTTCTTTTCGCTAATGATCGTAGTAACACTTGGGATCTGTTCTCTGCAGAAGCAAAGACTGGAACAACACAAATGGCATTAAATGTTTCAACGAGACAAAGCCAGTAATGAAAAAGAAGCACTGGGGAACTGGTTCCGACAGAGGAATGATGAGTGTGGTGTCCAGTGTAGTGAAGAAAATGAAAGTGCCAGTTTCATTCATCAACATAACACAAATCTCAGAGTACCGAATTGATGCTCACGCATCGGTTTATACAGAGACTGGTGGTAAACTGTTAACGGATGAGCAGAAAGCTGACCCTCTGCACCATGCCGATTGCATACACTGGTGTTTGCCAGGAGTCCCAGATACATGGAATCAAATCTTTTTGGCACATTTGTAGCAAGAGAAGCCCACACGGATCGACTTGTTTGCCTCAAACCAACACATCAATCATGCGCAGCTTTTGGTTGCTTAGTGTCTAAATCATTTGATTTTATTCAAAAATTTGAATTGTATAGCAGAGCAACTGAAATCTGGAGCGTCCTGTTTTGGTACCAGAACAGAGCATTCATGCTGCGAAATCGACCTTAAATCTCTCCCATCAGATTTAACCTTTTCTTCCCTCTCCTAAGCAACATATCCTAGTTGGATCAAGAGGGTCCGTAACAAATCATTAAAAATGGAACACTTCACGCACGGGGAAGGGACAGGTTTTAATAAATGACCGAGGAACTTGAAACAGACCATCTTACACTACCATTTCTTTCCTTCTCTCTCTTTTAATGATCCAGAAAACAGCAGAAAATAATCCAAAATACAACAGAAGCTCACAATACTTTTTTTATATATATATTATTCCAGTGAAAAATAAAAATAGGTTTTATTTCGTATAGGGTGGTTTGAAACGTTTCTTATATTAGGACTTATGCCATATCCAAATATGAAGTGAACTTCGAAACATGTTTGTAAAATCATCAAACCCATTCACTAATGTAAAATCACAACGGTACAAAAGCTTGATAATTATTCGGTTTGTATAAAACAGAAAAATTGCACAAATTCTAATATTAATTGAGGTGTGTTTAAATGGATCCAGACACTTGATTAGAGAAAAAAAAATACTATACATAAAAGCATATAATTTATACCTGATCCTTTTCAAATTTAAAAGTAGTATTCGTTGAGCAGAGCACAAGCAAGTTGTGGTTTGAGAGGGCCAACATACAGGAACTCTAAGCAAAAGGGCAGAATAATTAGACACATCTAAGTTGTTCTTCACTCTAAGGTCAGATAGATTCCAGTATCTGAATCTTTGATTAACAATGCAAAAAAATTATTTATTATAGATAAGTTACAGTATCTGAATTTTAAAATTGTGCTTGTTAAATGGGATCTTCCATACAGGCTAGAATTGTGTATTGGAAGTTGTTTCAGATTGAAAAAGTATTGGGCCCTAAATCCTAAAGAAAGGCCTAAGGGGCCAGTTCAATTTGAAGATGGGCCAAGGGCCAAGGGGTTGGACCAATAGGCCCTAGTCAATAAGTCCCCAAATCCTACGTAGCGAGGCTGAAGCCTCCAACAGCCCCGGTCAGTGGGTGGCGTGTAACAGAAGGTGTTTCTTGGGAAGGTTTCTCAGTTGAAAGTCGTTCAACTTCAACCCCTTTCGTTCGTTTAAAGTATTTCCTCTGCTTTAGGATTTTGCTCCTGTTTCGTTTAAGCCGATTAAACAGTTCTAGCTCATCAATTTCTCCAATCGAAGTTGTAGGTGGAATTTTTTATTTTTAGGGTTAGGTCCTCGCAAATATATCAATTTGGGATTGTCGTCGATCTCTGTTCTTTAAGTCCCTGATTTTTTGGGGCTTTGTTTGGCCCCTAGAACAACGAAAGATTTAGGGTTTTTGTTGAATCTTGCTTGTGCTTGTTCTGACTGGGTTTTTTTTTGGGTGTGTTTTATATTGTCGTTAGCTAACTTGGAATACGGTCATGGCGGGTGGCAATTTCATGCACAGAGTTATGTCCTACCTCGTGAACGAGCTTCTGGTTAATAGCCTCGCCAACAGGTACCTTGCGCACTGATCATATAATTGTGTGCTCATGTCTCGCTGCTTAGTTTGTTATCTAGATGATGTAGTCATAAGATTGAAGCTTCTTTCTCTGGCCACCAGGAACCAAGAGTTCCTGATTGGCTCGTTAACTTGAAGCGTAATAATTTCAAATTTTCCTTGGTTTCCTCTGGTCTGCAGCGTACAATATACACGTGCTGCAGCTTACGAAGCTTAAGAGAATTTCATCTTTATGTTAATTATACATGTTCGCTTGAATCGCTTCTTGCTGCTTATTTGATATGTGTCAAAGGCTATTTTGTCTTTTATATCGTGTTTCAGTGGTTATTATTATTCCTATGGGACTTTCTGAGCGATCCGAACTTGCATCTTTAAAATGCTTTTCTATTTAGCAAGATTGAGATTCATGGTTGATTCAATGAAAATGATACATTTATTCGTGAATGAATCTCAATGAAAATGATACGTTTATTGGAGATTGAATCATTAAAGCTTGGCTATTAGGGCATTTGGGACTAACCCATGCCTCTTGTATTCTCTGATTCTGCATGTCACCTAATATTTGGGGAGGATGAATAACGAGTTACATTTCTTCCCAAGCAGTTGAAGTTGAACAATGTGGCTTTGAATAGAAATTTTTTCTTTCTATTATTGTTTTTTTTTTTTGTGTGTTGGAAAATGATTGCTAAACAAATAGCAGTATTAGGTTATCTTTGATACAAAACACACACACACACAGAGGCATGAATATTGTAGGCACGGTGTCAATGATTATGAGGAACACCCCCCCCCCCCCCTCCTCTTCCTCCCTGCCCCTGCCCACCTGCTTTCTTTTTCTTTCTCCCTTGGATTTTTTTCATCTATATCTGCTGCCAAGATTCCCAAGTTATTGTTACTGGTGATCGTTAAGATGGATGCAGCAATTTAAACCTGATTTTGTTTTCAGATTCCGTATTCACTCCTTTTGATGAGCATATAATTGGGTGTTCAAAGATGAATTTGATTCATTATTTTAGATGACATTTTGTTGTGGTATCTCAGTCCGGCATTCCAGAGGTTTGCTGTGAGAACATCAAAGAGGATTGAGGACATTTCGAGTAAGGGTAAGTGTTTCTGTCTTTCCAATCATAGTAGTTTCTCGCAGTCTGCTCTTCTGCGCATTTGTGAGTCATTGGGTTTGTTCATACAGCTGCGCAGACGCAGCAAGAACTTGCTGAGCGTATGAAGGATATCTCTAAGGATTTCGAGGTTGGATTTCATTCTGTGTAATTTGAATCCCCCCCCCCCCAACCCCAAAATTATCTTTCCTATGGTGCATGGCCTGTAACTATGTATTCTGTGTTTGTTGCAGTCTTTCAAAAAACAGTGAAGCGCTGTTGTGGACATGGCATTGCAGCCCGGATGTATATGATTGTCGTAGATTATTCTTTCCTTGTGCGATAGCGAGCTACGAAAATGAATTTTGTAATTTTAGGATGTGGACATCTGATATAGTCCGGACAGAAATCGTGGACTAGGAGCGTTCTACCATAATAAATTTCTATTTATATTAGACTGCTTGGCTTTTTCATCTGTGACACAGCGTGGGTTTGTAGTGTGATGGAGAGAAAGACAGAGCTGGGATTTGGGGTTTTGCTCGTTAAGCCCCATCTATTGTGCAGGGAGAGATTCAGTTTGAAGATTTCTTACTTGATTTGCACTGAAGGAGTGTGTGTTAGTGGATGAAGCCTTGCCAGCGTCTCAAATGTCGTTCGAGTAGGGAATTGCATTCTTTACCCAAATTTTTCTCTATTCCCTAATGAGTCGAAGTGCAGTTATAACAGTTACCCCGACCTGAGGAAATAGCTTAGATTTAAATATAGTCTGACTTAATGGGAGGCAAGAAAAATAGAAGTAAATAATTGCTTATCAGAGCATTCCTAGCAATTTATTTAAATTTGACTCTTTATTTTAACTAAAAAGTACACTTCTCTATTTTAATTTTATTTTTTAAAATTATTTATAACAGTTTCTTTATTTTAATCATCTATTTTTACTATTCTATTTAAATATTATTTTTTAAGATTTAAAACTAGCTTTTAAAACATTTACCTTCTCTGAAATGGTGAACTGGAAATATAGAAGTAAGCATTTGTCTTGTTCACCTTTATACGGTTGGTATTAGCCTCTCAAGCGATGGAAAAGTTTTCAGTTGTTTTCAAGTGAACAAAAATGATGTGCAAAAAAGAAACAACCATGACGAGCTACACTGTTAGACCTTAGGCTAGGTGAAAGGAAATAGGTATGATATGGGTGGGCAAAATTTTGACCAAAATCAGAATTTTGGGTTCTAATTCCAATTTAGATTCTGACACGTATTGGAACTGGAATTAAAATGTATTTTTTGCATTTTACAAAATTGGAATTGAAAATTCTGCTAATTTCGTCTAAATTTTCGGTTTCGATTTCAATTCTAGTTTTAGTTTTTTTAATTATTTAAAAAAAAAATATGGCTCAAAATCTTGTAATTTTATTTAAGATTTTGGGTTAGTGTTTATTTTGTTTTAGATAGGGTTTTAAACAATGTAATTTTAAAATAGGACTCACAATTTTTTGATGCTCATAATTTTAGAATGTTGTAATTTTATTTTAGATGAATGTTTATTTTAAATTTTGCATGAATATTTATTTTGCAATTTATTGTTAATTTATTATGTATATTTGATTAAAATGTATTTAACAATTTAGAAATTTTCGGCCCAAAATACCTAAAGTAATAAAATTCACACATACGGTGGAACTAAATATGGTTCC
This sequence comes from Morella rubra, assembly GCA_003952965.2. Classification (NCBI taxonomy): domain Eukaryota; kingdom Viridiplantae; phylum Streptophyta; class Magnoliopsida; order Fagales; family Myricaceae; genus Morella; species Morella rubra. The sequence goes on from CM025850.1 coordinate 36,307,614, forward strand.
AATTTCAGTTGAAGGCTCCATGTGTGCAATGCCAAACAACGAGCTACTAAAAAAAAATCAAATTTAAATCACTAATACTTCAATGTCATATTTCAAGGATATTACTCATTCAAAGCCTTTTTACACACTCTAGGGTACAGTTTTGGGCTGGGCTGATCTGCCCGGCATGGCACGGGCCAGCTATGTTAAGGTTTTTTTTTTTTTTTTTTGGTATGGTGCAATTTGATTAATTGTGAAAGTTAGAAGGCTCAATGTATTAAGAATGGTAATTTACACCAAACGGAATTTTCTAGAAAAACTAAACTTTGCAAAATCAAATTTAAATCTCTAATATCTTAGATAATGTCATATTAAGCAAGTATGATATTATCTCATATCAAAGCCTTTTTAAGTATGATATTATCTCACTCTAGGGTTTCAGTTTTGGGCTGGGACTGATCTGCCCGGCAAAAGCCGACTAAGGCCAGCCGGCCTTAGGCCGTTTCTAATTGGGTTGATATTGCGCTCGGCCCAAAACTCATGGAAAGCCGAATGGGTTGGTTCGGCGCGCGGACTCGCGCGAACTTGAGAAAGGGTTTAAGATTAAGGGGTTTTCGGCTCGGAAGATCCACGCGCTAGCAATGGCGACCATCATTTTGAGAAACCTGAATCATCATCTACGCTACGCCAATTGCTGTCTCAGCCAATGCAGATCGCCGATGCCTTATTCCCCGCTCTCCGAGATGACTTCTCATGGAGTTCTTCCTCTTCTTCAATTGGTTCGTAGTTAAGTTTAGAATTTTTTTTTTTCCTCTTAGGAGATGAAAACCTCTGGATTTTTAATTCGTTTATTTGCTATTCGCGTGGCTTCTCGGTAGCCCAGGCACAATAGATTGCGTACAATCTTCTACTTTTTTGTTCTTTCATTTTCAAGTTGATTAGGCAATCAAAACTGAGATGAGATATTTCAGGTTGTTCCTCCAGACGTTGGAATTCAGTCTCTAGCAATATATCAGAGGTATCTATTTTGCAGTTCTACTGCCACCGTCAATCCAGATAATCAAGCATCAAAAAGTTCTGGACATGCTGACTCTGGCAACGAAAGACGCTCCGGAGGATCACATGAGAGCAGTGATGCTGGAAAACCTGTTCGCGGAGGGGTAATGATGTTCTGCTGCATGCAATGAGTATTTTTTTCAATTTCTGCTTAGATGTAGGGAATTTTGATGTTAGGGGTTGGATGAATCTACTCTTGCAGCCGGTTTCATGGTTGAGTCTTCTTCTGCTCGTTGCTACTGGAGCTGGAGTTATCTTCTACTATGACAAGCAAAAGAAGCAGCATATTGAAGGTACTATGGTGAGTCTGATGTTGTTTGTCATGACCAGACTTTTGTCTCAAGTAAAACATATAGTAGTTTTGCCCGTGCTAGTGGGGTTGGTCTCACTAGTTGGTGTCCCGTTCGGTCTAGCTCTTGAATATTTAGTTTAGATCCTGTGCTCGATTCAATGAGTATTGGTAGTTCTCCTTATGTAACGCAGCACGAAGTTTGAGCAGGTGCTTAAATGGTAATGTATGCCTAGAACTGGTGACAAGTTCCTTCGTTACTGCAAAAGTTAACATGGTGTGTCATAATATTAGTCCTTGTTTCATAGTTTTTATCACTTGAATACCACCTTCTTCCTGTCTTGCTCTGGGTAGAGGAAGTTTTTATATGGTTACCCTTTTTTAAAAATAAATAAAAAAATTCTTCAGCATAAGTTTTTTGCAAAATATGCTATATGATCTTCTCAAACATATTCTTCACAATCAACAACATATTGCAATGATTTTTTCTGAGAATTGTGTTGGAAGTTACAAGGTATCTTTGAATTTATAATAGCATGAAATTTTTGTGACAAATCAGGCCAATCAAGTTTAGCCCTTAACCTCCTCCTCATCTAGGAATGGGGTGGAGGGTGAGCTCATGAGACCCTCTATGTGCACGTGTTAATGGCCAATAAAAGGAGAGTTTCGTGGGTAATTGCCTTAAGTCGTGCTTGACCATGTGCTTTATATAATTCCAGTGACAAGTAGCTTATAATTTGGTATTACTTTAACAAGGAAATGGATTACAAAAACATTTTTGTTTTTTAACTGAGACATAGGAGTGGGTAGTTGATTTTGTGTCTGTGCTTGTTATGCTCGAGTGTAGCACACTTGAGACAGGTAGAGACAGTAACCCGATCGGGTCCCGCGCCTTGATGACAAAACAGGGGCATGGTACAAGGTTTAAATTATGAGAAACTAATGTTGGCCGCTATTATTTGCATTATTTTCTACATGTGACACCAACACATGGATGTTATAATGTTGGTTAAACGGTATTTGTATTGCACATAGATTTGGCATCTGTTACTTATTAAAAAAAAAACATAGATTTGGCATCTGTCTTGATGTATGCAAAATGATGTGTCAGTTAATTTAGGTATTTATGATGTTATATGATATTCTTCCTGTATGTAATTTGTATCATGCAATTATCTTTTGGAGCCCTGCCCTGGTGTATTTTTTGGCTGCAAATACATGTTGCGTGCCCATTGGCTAGTGATCAAGCTTGTATGCCATTTACTCTTTTAATTGTATTGCAGTTTTGAGGAGAAAGTAAGGATTTTCTTTTGAAAACTGCAATGATTTAAATGTGATTTCTTTCCATGTCGTTTGTGTGTTGAAATGATAAGATACAGAATTTTCAGGCTGAAGATCTACCTCATTTTGTGAAGTCTTGCGACTCAGGACATGAACTTGCTGTTGTGTTGTATAAGTAACTTGATGTTTTAAATTAGCTTCAAGAAATGAGTTAATTGCTCTAAGATGGCTCTCTCTCTCTGTCTCTCCCTCAACAATTTCATTTGCTGCATGTACACTTACATAATTTCTTGGAGAGGTTACAAATCTACATGGGATTCTACCTCTCAGGTTGGCGGAATGATCATGTAGCTGCATGAATGTCAATAGAGAGGTCATTATTGTGGGTAGGGAATCACTATAAGTATTGACATTGGTAATGAGACTGCCTCTTGAAGCACATCAAGCATCTGTTCCCACATCATATTTTAACTGTTGCCAATTAAATGCACTAAGCAGCCCATTCCACTCTGTATGTACAAGTATGTCCACCAAAATACCAAAAATCGCATGCCAGCAGGAGTCCCTCTGACTTCGCCCAAGCCTGCGAAGTACATGGGAGTTCATGTTTTACCATGCTTATATAATTTATTGGGACATTTAATTGTGATGTGCCTTTCCTCAGCTTGCTGTGAAACAGTTACTTCTTTTAGTTATTTGTGAGAGCATTGTTTTTCATTCTCTCTATATAATTGCTGATGTCCTTTGCTACACTTGTCATGCAATATAGTAGTGGTCGAAGAAGAAATTTGAACTGCCAATTGGTTACATTAGCTGATTGTGCTTCTAGTTCTTCGGGTCAAATGAATAGCCTGTCATGTGGACCCATTGGTTTACAGCATCTATTTCTTCTTGAGCCTTGTATGTATAATTCGGTACCTTATCCAGTTTTTTGTGATAGTTGGATGTGTATTGCTGCAGAAATTAATAATGCTTCAAAGGCAGTGAAAGAGGGACCTTCTGTTGGAAAAGCAGCCATTGGAGGCCCATTCAATCTTATCAACCATGATGGGAAGCATGTAACTGAGAAAGACTTTTTGGGGAAATGGACGTTGATGTATTTTGGCTTCACACACTGCCCTGATATTTGCCCAGACGAGCTACAGAAGCTAGCTTCTGCAGTTGATAAAATAAGTAAGTCGCTGATGTTTGTTTGATGGGCAATTGGTGGAGCTATATTTGCTACTGAAAAGACATCCATAATATTGGATATTGTAACTTGTGTCATGTTGGCATTGCCTTAGTTACTTTAAAATATAGCTCATAAATATATTGTTTTGATATCTGAAGTTCATTGCATTGAAATGTTTGATTGGTTCTGGTTTCAGTGATTGGCAGTACATTTGTTTTTACCATGCACTTACTTTCAAACTGCTCTCCTGTGGTCGATAAATTTCAGTTCTTGCTTGATACTTGGTACCTTCAAGGATACTGTTTAGACTAGTGTGCTGGCAATCAAGTTTAGAATGGGGATGCATTGAAGGGCTTAGTTGAGGTGTTTATTTGTCTCTCATATTTGGTATGGGATTGTTAATTGATGTGTTATTTGTGTTGAAAGTATGTAAGGGCAGTTCTTCTTACATTGTGCGTCAGAATTTGGTTCAGAACATTTTGTAGTTTCAGGATGCATTTTGGATTGAACAGAAGTTTGTAGTCAGAAAGCTGTCCAGATGCCATTTATTTGCTGAATTTTGTGTTCAAGCTGTCCTCTACAATATTTGTGATTTCTATTGTTTTCTTTTGGGACATATACATTACGAGAAGGGTTTGAGTATGAGATTGCTCTAGTTTCATTTTTGTTTTATGACTTAATTACTGTTACAGTTCTCATGGTATTGACTTTTAACAAATCATTCCTTAGGGCATAACTTTAAATGGGTTGGTCTATATGATCCATTTTTCAGACACGTGTCCTTTTTTCCACCAAAAGTTAGCCGATAATAGAAGTCCGACATGGGTTTGAGGTCGAGATGTCTATTTTTGTGGTCTAATAACCTATCTCGGACCTTGTCCCCATGAGTAGGCTAATTTTTTGTGGATGAAAGAATCTGTATGTCTAAAACATGGAGTACAGGGACTGGCACATCTAAAGTTAGACCCCAGGAATTAATTTGTTAAAAGTGAATGTCACATGGACTGTATCAATAATTAAGCCTTGTTTTAATGACCATAGTTGTGAAAGCTCTGTGGGATGGGGTGTTGACAATCATTATATTCTTTATTGCTTCACACTTGCAGAGGAAAAAACAGGGATTGAAATTGTACCTGTTTTCATATCTGTTGATCCTGAGCGGGACAATGTCGAGCAAGTAGGCGACTACGTCAAAGGTGCTTCAGAAGCTTTGAGTAGATTGCTATAAACGTCCTGTGTGGATGTTGTTGCTTATTTTTAACTCTGCTGTGGTTGTTCTAAAATTAATCCTCTATGTTACTTTTCCAAATGTAGAGTTCCACCCAAGGTTAATTGGGCTAACTGGCTCACCAGATGAAATAAGGAATGTTGCTCGTGCATATCGAGTGTATTATATGAAGACAGCCGAAGAAGGCTCAGACTATCTGGTCGACCACTCGATAGTCATGTATGTGTTAAGCTTTTTGCCTTCTCTCATGCCTGAATTTCTAACCTATTGAGTAGT
>CM025850.1:36325570-36337735 GCA_003952965.2 Morella rubra
CATGACATTTTATCTGCCTTGCCAACAAAAAAAATAAAAATAAAAAAATCAGTATATTTTATTAATGGATAAATGTAAAATCAGTCCCTGTAATATGAGAAAAGCGTTAAAGGAGGTTTACACTACCACAGAGTAATCCAACCATTCGTCCCGCAATTCCTGATAATATGTAAAAATCAAATTAGTCCCCTTGATAATAAAAGTATAAAATTTGTCAATCTAGTTCTACTTTCGTTTGCAGTTGGTCCCTCCACCAATACTGATTTTATGTTTTTGTGAGATCAGAGAGACTATTTTTATATTTTTGTTATCATAAAGACTAATTCTATTTTAGTCTATATCATAAGATTGATGTTGTATTTATTCCTTTTATTAAACCTCATATGATTTGAAGCTCAATCGAGCTATTGGACATTTTTTTGATTGAATCTCTCATGTTCATATAGAAAACATAATTATAGCACAAATTCATGATTTTGGATTGTAGTCTAATTTTTTTTTTAATGAAGTCTTAATTACCAAGAGAAAATGACAAAATTTCCACTATTTTTGTGCCTCTGTTTAAAACCTTCCAATAAATGGGGGATTATATAATAGGGCAATGTAATTCTTATACTTACAACTGAAGCCATAAAAACCATAAGATAACTGAAAACTATTTTTTATGCTTATGCCTTTTCAACTGATATTCAACTAACCCTACTTTTAAAAATTTCAAAGAGCATGCAATCAACCAAAAAAAAAAAAATAGAGTAAACTTAATACACTTCACACTTTTCAACTATCGGTCGAAGGTTTTGATATTTTGTACTCTAAACTATTATTTTATCATATTGTATTTACCAACTATTGCTTTCAGATATTGTACTCACTGTTTATTTATTTATTTTGTTAATTCGAACATAAAATGATTTTTTAGCATGTAATATATTTTGTTCACAATGATATTTTTATGAGGGTAATCATTATTTCATAGACTAAAAATTAAATTCCGTTAAAATTAATAGATTTTTTATTTTACGACAGATGTAAAATGTCAGAAATAAATATTTAATAAATGCAATACAACTAAAAAGACTATTTAGTGTGCAAAGATAATAAAAAAAAAAAAAAACATAAATTGCCCATCTCAAGTTTGAAGGAAACTATGTTACCTTCCCAGCGATGGAAAACAAGTAAATTAGTAGTAAAAAGTAAAAATTGTTCTGACAGGCAGTCGGTGAAGCAGATTGGAGAAAATCAATTACCTCCTGTGTCTCTTTCAGCATTGATGGTTTGACCAGATCCATGAGCCATCTGGCCCATTTCGTTTACGATTCTACTCGGTAGAGTTGGGCTCCAAGAGTGCAATTTGACCATAATAGTACCCTATACGGTGTGTCGTGGCTGTATCTATACGTTGCACTGTATTTCAAACACGAACGGTATTGAAGAACACAGAGCCATTAAAGTTTGATGTACGACACTCATTCGGTCTATTTATCTTTGTCCACAATAACGTTGATGTACGAGTACGACACATTAGGTCTAGCCTTAAATGATAGCTAGCTTCACACGCGAATTTAAAAGCACAAAAGGTCGGTACGACACCAAGCTTGAAACCAAAAGGAGTCAAAAGATTCTACCCAAGCGTCGGACTTTTTTTTGATAGACATTTTTAGTAATTTTCTGACGGATTTATATGATATAATCTAAAAAAACGACGATAGATATAATAAATAAATTTTATTATAAAATTAATACTATTAAAATTTTATATGGACAGCATTATATAATATATGATGAGATAATATATGATTGACTCAATAATATAAAGAGCTTAGATTCAATGACCTTTATAAGCATCTCAACAATTCATTAAAGAGGTAAAGCTCCCGATTCTTCAATTACTATCTCAAAATATATTGGCATCTCATCTCTTCAACTCTTTTCTTGTGAGGAGAAAATTAGATCCTTGACTTTTTAGGAGACGCATAAAAGATAAGAGAACTCTCCTTATAATAAGAGAGGCAAACTCTCAAACACCTAATAGTAATTAAAGTCTTAACCACCTTGAACAATTTAGTTACAGTGAGATTATACTTCTTCATGGTCTCTAAAAGATAAAGTACGCACCCCAATTCGACATTCTAATTATTAGCCTTCTTATTGTTACTCCACCCTAAAAAATTCCTAATTTAGGCATCGAATGGTTCCCACCGATATTATTTAGAAAATTTAGACATTATTAATATATAGTCTACATATTGTGTCTATCTTTTTTTGAATTATATTATATAATTTGAGTGAAAAATTATAAAGAATCTTATTCTTTATTTTGTAATGTAGGATGCGCTACATGTCTCATTCTTAATGGCCGGAAAAGGGATAACGGGATCAATGAGAGATGGATGACAGACAATCTTGTCCATTGCTCCATCCCCTCCCACTTAGAGACATTATAATGGAATGGAAGTCAACATTGTAGATCAAGTTTCAAATTTTCCTATTTACCAAAAGATATGCTCTTCTTTTGTGTTCCCCACATGCCGACTTTTCCACACTTCCTAGATAAACACAGTCAAGTAACAGTTAACACCTTCGCATTTGTCTTGAGCAGTGAAAGTACGGTAACCTTTTTTCTTGGTTGCTCGAAGAAGAAAAAGAGAGGACCAATCCCATTAGCTATCTAATTATTATTAATTTCTTGGTCTTTCTGTACCCATAAGATGCTAGGACTAGCACGTTCCCTTGTAAACTAAATGGTAAAAATTTTCTCGGCGAGACCATTGGGTTGGTTCCTCGGTGTTTCCAGAGTGTCGGAATCCTTCTTCCTCAGCAGCATTTGCCAAATCTGTAAATCTCATTGAGAAAAATAAATAAATAAGAAAGAAAAAAAAAAGGGTTGTGAATGAGACATCGAGCGCAAGCCGAGCTGGCTAAAAAGCCGGTAAACTGATGCCAACACTCGTAGGTGCACGTGCGTGTGAGGCCTGTACGAACACGTAAGACACTCACTCTTTTTTGTTTTCCAGGCAGTAGGCACGGAAAACATTTTACTTAAAATTTGTTTAGAAAGCGCATGAGTACAAGGAGTCGCGTATATAAGAACTCACATCTCACAAGCACTCCCCCAACTGCTCTCATTTACTAGGAGCACACAGACTGAGTGTCGCAGAGAGCGAGAGAACACTTCCTCATCCTGTAAAAGCAAAAGAGATTTAGAGAGAGAAAGTAGTTTTAATAGAGAGAGAGAGAGTCAGAGAGCGCGTTTTCTTGAGCCATGCATTAATGCCTCTCAGCAGCAAAGCGTGATTACCTCTCCTTCGCTTTTTTACTCGTTTCCGTAACACAAAAAATCGAATTCAGAATCTCTCTAAGCCTTTTCGTTCTTTCTGTTCATTTTTTTTCTCTGTAAAGTTCTGATAAACAGTGAGAGACTAAGAGCAACAGAGCAATGGAGCTCAGCCAGGTGACGTTGGAGATCTTCTCGAAGCTGGAGCAGAAATGGCTATCTCACTGCGAGAACACCAAGAGGACTCGGATTCTGAGTATCGACGGCGGCGGAACCTCTGCCATTGTCGCCGGCGCATCCCTTATGCACCTCGAGGACCAGATCCGCCTCAAGACCGGCGATCCTCAGGCCCGAATCGCCGATTTCTTCGACCTCATTGCCGGTACCGGCGTCGGCGCCCTCCTCGCAGCAATGATCTCCGCCGACGATGGCTCTGGCCGGCCTCTTTTATCCGCCCGAGAGGCTGTGGATCTCATCTCCGTTAGAAACTCCGACCTCTTCAACCTCAGGTCGGCTGGAGTGTTTCGCCGCCGTCGGAGATACTCCGGCAAGAGCATGGACAAGGTGCTCAAGGAAGTGTTCAAGAGAGAGGACGGCGCCGTCTTGACCTTGAAGGACACTTGTAAGCCTCTTCTTATTCCTTGCTTCGACCTCAAGAGCTCCGCTCCCTTCGTGTTCTCGCGAGCCGACGCGTCAGAGTCGCCAAGCTTCAACTTCGAGCTCTGGAAGGTGTGCCGCGCCACGTCGGCCACGCCCAGCCTCTTCAAGCCGTTTTGTCTGACGTCTCTCGACGGGAAGACCTCCTGCTCCGCCATCGACGGCGGCCTTGTGATGAACAACCCTACGGCAGCGGCCGTCACCCACGTGCTACACAACAAGCGCGACTTCCCATCCGTCAACGCCGTCGAGGATCTCTTGGTCCTGTCGCTTGGTAACGGACAGTCGCGTGGTGATTGCCGCGGACAGAAACTCCGTTATGATGGCGAGTGCTCGACATCTTCGGTGGTTGACATTGTGCTTGATGGAGTTTCCGAAACAATTGACCAGATGCTGGGGAACGCCTTCTGCTGGAACCGTACGGACTACGTCAGAATTCAGGTACTCTACGTGATATTTTAGTTTATTTACTCGCAGTTGAGTGGTTCTGTTTGGATAGTTAGAAACGCTGAGAAAGATACCCAAAAACAAAACAAAAAAAACAAAAGAAATCAAGTCCTAGATCCTGGAGTTGTCGAGGACTATAGGTGGCACTCTACTTCCACTACAAGCTGGTGTAGTGATTTCTTTTTTTCTTTTTTCTTTTTTTCTTTTTTCTTTTTTAAAAGAAACTACTTGGTTCGGAAGAAGTGGATTTATTTTAACTTTTTTATTTATAAATTTATTTTTCCTTCCATCTCCTCTCCAACTGAACTCATTGAATTTGAGATAACGAATCTTTTTGTTTTACTGACGGCGTAAAACGTGGCCAGGCGAACGGTTTGGTAGAAGGAGTGGTGGGGCCGAGAATGGAGGACGAGGTGCTGAAAGAAAGAGGGGTGGAGTCGTTACCGTTTGGCGGGAAGCGGTTACTGACGGAGACAAACGGACAGAGGATCGAGAACTTCGTGCAACGCCTCGTTCCTTCGGGTAGAACCAGCCTGCCTCCCAGTCCCTGCAAGGAATCCGCCGTTAGCCCCCTCGCTACTGGCCGTTAGTTAGGTTTTTCTTTTTTCTTTTTATTTACTTTGTGCCCCTGTTGACTTTGTAGCCAACCTCCTTTTCCTTGTTAGAGACATTGGGACCAACCTCCTCAGGTGTACTTGACTCGTCTCTGTTTCCGAGTGAAATAGCAGCTAATAATAACATGCTCAGTTCCTCTCTCGCTCGCCCCTGCACGGTCATCTCTTGTAATTTGTTGGAAATCTTTGCTTATACTGAATGAATGAGATGCTAAAAGTAGTTAATTAGACGACTTGTCTTTATTGCTTAAGCGAAAAAAAAAGATTTGTTGTCTTTATTAGCCACGCCAAGAGTGAGTCTTGGCCTCTTGTCAGTTTCAACAGAAGACCAGAAGTTTGAAGAAACATACCACGAACTGCGACAGGTCCCAAATAATTTGTTACATTTTTTTCTTTTGGTATCATTTCAAGTCCTTTTCACGAGAAAACTCACATTTTGGCACATATAGCAAACAAGATGACAAGTTGTCATCAACTTCTTGTGAATTTGTGCACATATAACGCACGCAGCATTTGTAGCAAAAGAGTGCAATAAATGCAGCCGTAAGTATATCTGTCGTTGCATTGCCGGTGTTAAAGGAGATAGATTTACACATGTCCGATAATTAATAAGGATGATATTAAATGTTATAGATATCAAAAATCTGAATCATGAAGCAAGACAGCTACTGCATGACCAAAATCTGATGGTCATAAAAAGTGGATCCACTAAAAGATACTTTCTAAGGCAAATGAGGAAAATCCAAACGCCCAATCTTTAATAGTAGAAGACTTTTCAGTAAGTAGGCTTCCATTAATAGTGAGTCCAGTTTTGCAAAATTAATTGTGCTTATTGTTCATGATGGTAATACAATTACCTAATTTTACAAAATAATTACCGATGAAATAAGATTATAGTATCCATTTAATGTTTTAAAACTGTAAGCAAGTGTAAATTTAATACAAAAGTTTAATAAGTTAAGCGTGAAACCCTAATCAGTGTACAAGTCTTGAATATGAGGAGTAATTCATCAGTTTTATATACAAAAGGGTTAGGTCGTATAACACCTCAACATAATCAACTTCTGAGGAATGTCTAATCACTAACATTCTTCGTTATAAAAACATAATTTAACTTAAAATCTACCTCTTCTTAACAACATTAAATTTTGTCATAAGTGCTGATTTTCAATTAAAATATATACTGGTTGGACCTATCAATTAAAGAGAAATTTGATTTAATAATAAAATCTAACAATGTAAACTTCTAACGGACTACCCGGAATGGAAAGTATCTAGATCTTTTCATTCACGAAAGTCCAACAAATAAGACCAGAAGTCGAGTTAAACGGTGAACAAGGAAATAAATCCAGATCACAGTATACATGTTGAAGCCAATAGGTACAATTTTTCTGTGTAAGGCAAGTCCTTGGCGGTCCCAAAATCTTTACAGTTGTCACAAAACACTAGTCTAAAGTAAATGGTTACTTGGAGTAACCGGCGCCTCTCCCTTTTATAAGCTTATGGCAGGAATAGCAGGAGAATCATAGAGAAGGGAAACGAATCAGATCCTGTTATTAGGTCAGAGAGATACATCACTCTGTAACAAACTCCTTTTCATCCCCCAATCATCTTGTTAAAGTTGCAAAAAAGAAGCAACCTTTTTTCTCTCATCAATATTTTCACTTTTTAGTTTTTCACTTATAGAATGCGCCCCATCTGAATCTTCCATTTCCCCTGCTTTCGGTAGGTAAGCTGGTACTTCTGCACTAGTGTTGGCATAAAACAGAGCCACTCGTTTGACGAGAAATAGTAGCATTTATTGGGTCCATAGTTTGTTGCTTTGGATCATTTAAAACAGAGCCACTCGTTTGACGAGAAATAGTAGCATTTATTGGGTCCATAGTTTGTTGCTTTGGGTCATTTCTTTCTTCTTTTTTATTTTTTATTTTTTTTTTTCCTTTCGGGTATTTCAGAGCAAGCTTGGGAGTAGAAGACGTATGTGTAGTGTAATTGGGTGACACAGACGGTGGCTAGCTGTGTCAAGGTCTACAGCTTGAAACAAGGCCGTGCTCGTTTTTGTTTTGTGTTTTGTTTTCTACTTCTTTCTTCTCTGAGTAGGTGTTTGTTTGCTCAGAAAAACCAACAAATCACGATGAAGAAAGAGAGAGCAGGGGTGTGACCCAGGCTTAGCCAACCTGGTTGATGTAACTCACTCCCAGGCATCATTTTGTGAAGGGGAATCCTAAGTCGTTCGTAGCGAGAGACTGTCCTTTCATGGTAAGTCAAGTGGGAGTCAGTCTTGTAGGGCGGTGATCATAGACGCAAACGGATCAGTTCTGGTTTTGGATTCTTATGGGGGAACGAAATTTCCTATTGGGAAGAGAAAGGAAGAGCTTGTGTGGGACCCCTAACACCCTATGCCAATTCTTTCTAACTCAATTTGGTTCATGTGGGACTGAATTTTCCAACGAAAATCTTCGCTGTAAACGAGTCTAGCCTTTCCTGTTTAGTTAGTACTACTGAAAGCTCCCTCATACAGCTACTACTTCTTCAATGTGGTCCTCTTTGCATTTTCACACAGAAACGTTTTTTACCGCTGAAATTCCATTATTTTCACCCAGAAGGAAACAAAAAAGGAAAGAAAACTCGTCAAGGTAGCTTGGCGGCTCGAAATTGGCTTACATGACGAGTGGCTCTGATAAACCCTTTGTGGAGCTCTTGTGAGTACTAGTTTGGTAAAGGGTGTGTGTTTCCAAAACAGGCTGAGGTCGACGACAAGATTGGGAAGTGGGTAACCTCTCTGCAGGGTGAGCCGTGCCCGGCCGTTGGCCCTACTCGAATAGAGTAACACATAAATTAATCCCTTGTTTTTAACTTTGCTGCTCAGCTAATTGCTTTGTTTTTTAGTGCAAAATCAGGATGCGTGGCTCAATGCTTTTTATGGCCTTGCGTACGACTCAAATATTGTATTCATTCATTTTGTTTACAGTTTTTCTCTTTTTAGGTTTACGTTATTTTTATTAGCGATGTGATTAGACCGATCCTTTTAAGTAAGGCAAGTGGTTGAGATGCTCCCTTTCTAAATCAAACGAAGAAAACCCACTAATCATGGAACCGAAAAAACTAATCGAGGAAAAACCAAAAGCACTCTAGACTCTTCAGCCCCACGGCTGAGCTACGGTCGTCTCTTTGCCGAGCGTTCTGTGTCTTAGTGTTAATGTCAGTATGAGATTCAAACTATTAATATTGCACACATGAACTAACATAAATTTGTCGATATATGCCTTTAATCAGACCTTATGATAGAGAAAAAGTAAAAAATAAGGTAGATGACCCAATTTTAGCAATAAGACATATCGATCGACGGGGGACAAATTTTCTTATTATTAAATTTATATTTATCTACTTTTAAGTATGATCTTTCGGAAAGGAATTTATCTAAGATAATATAAAGAATTCCCTCTAGAATTGTTTTCCAGGTTGATACTTAAGTTATAGTCTCAAAATTCAGTATTTTTTTGTGATATTATATAAATTTCTGAAGTGGGAACATCATATTACGCTCCATTGAGAAAAATTAAATTAGACCTCATATCATATTTTTTAAATAAAATATAAAAATTATATTTCCTTTTATTTTTTTCTATAAATATGTGGCGTAGATGTTTCTTCGTTTCTGAAAATTAAGGTCAATAGTATACAGCTTTGTATTCATAGCTTTTTTGGATATACCGTAAATAACCCTTGAGTTTTAAGGTCAATAGTATACAGCTTTGTATTCATAGCTTTTTTGGATATACCGTAAATAACCCTTGAGTTTGGGCTAAAATTTTGATGGTCCTTAGCTGAGGCGTGGGAACTCCACTAACCAAGCGTAGAAATTACGACTAGAAAAATTAAAGTAAATCGGACTTACTAGCTAGTGTGCGGTAAAGGCTAGATTCTCCCCTCGAGAATTGCTCCAAGTTTGCACAGAGAGTATCTAGTTTTTTTAATTTCCTTTTCACATTTAAATAATGGTTAAATACTAGAAAATCTCGCTGTAGGATCTCTTTTATTACTGCCTAGAGAAATTAAAGAAAGATGAGCCTTTTCCACTAAAGTAATTGGTCCTAACACAGCTGCTGGAGTGGAGGGCTTAATTGTTCTCCTATTCTAGTAAAGCATGAGCCTTTTCCACTAAAGTAATTGGTCCTAACACAGCTGCTGGAGTGGAGGGCTTAATTGTTCTCCTATTCTAGTAAAGCATATATAATAGTCAAGGTTAACTCTCGTTTTGTGGTAAGTGAGAGACCTCAGCTCTAATTAATTATTTATCGATATGAGATTCTTGTGAAATATTGGTCAGTACAAACATGTGTTAGCTTGATGTCATTTGAGGATTTAGTATCACAACAAACTCTAAACAGATATGTATTGGTCTCTCGCCATAAACATCATTTAAGTCACGAGTTTTGTTATTGTAAAGAGTCGAATCAGAACCAGCTAGCTGATCATGATACCGCTGATCATTAACTCATCCACACTCCTAGGGCAGCAAGGATAATTTTGCTAACGTGGCGCTTTGCCATTTTTAACTCAAAGGGGCCCTAGTTAGGGTATAAATTCACGGAAAAGGAATGAGCCATCATAGCACCCCTCTTTTGATTTAAGTGGGTGGGTGGCTAATATTCATAACACACTTGATCATCTTGATCACCTTATTCTATATATGTACTGCGTGCATTTGCTTGCGTACGTGTGTGGACAGGTGGTTGGTTCGAAGAATGAATTCATTTGATTAACAACGACATCACGGAGGAGCATTAGAAAATGGTATACCGAAAGAGAATGAAAAGTGAGTGAAAGCGAGCTCGAATGGTTGGTGGGCAATCCTCCTCAGTTGATGATGCCCACGTAAACCTTCAAACGCATTTGATTAAGACCTAATTAAGACGCCACTGCATATAAAGAGAGCTAGGTGTGAAGTTCAAGTGACATTCATGGCGACTAGTACTGCAGTCATGGAGTACTATATATCCGTTTGATTAGGACCCAAGTTATACTCTTTTAAGAATCCTCCCCGTTTCCACCAAACCAAGCATTGAGGCTCATCCTTTTTGGACCTTAATATATCAAATCATGCTTGCTTCTTTTTAGGTGTAGGAGGGATAAAGTTTTTTAAAGAAGAATCTAGTGCTAATGGCAAACAGGAAATGCCAAAAGGTTTTGAATAATTTATGTAGTAGTCCCTTTAATGTACACTAAGAAGAAAAAGAAACTCCGTGCAAGACGCATACATACAGTACTCAATGGCGTGCAGCCTGCAGGGCCGGCCAGCCCTAATGAGAATTAACAACTAATTACAAGGCGGTCGGCGAGCTGCTTGTCATGATGATGTCCAACTGAAGTGGACGATACACGTGCAAAACAAGTAATTTCCGTATATAATTAGGCACTCAATTGAACATTCTCAATCAACTGCAGAAGATAATTATGTTAGATTTTTGGATCATTAATAAATTAAGCTCAAAAAGCTATGTGCTTGGAATATCGGTTAAGGCAAAAGAAAGTTCCTTATGTGTTCGGTTTGACATGACACTTTTCCTAGCCCATCAACCCACGGTTATTTCTAGGTGAGAAATATATATATATATATATATTACAGTATAGGCCAAAGAAAAGAAAATATATCTTCTTGTGAGTTGTAAATTAAGTTGGGTTGGATCGAGCGAGCATGACAAGCTAGCTGATAGATACCCAAACAAGTACGTGGGTACCACGGTTTGTCCCATTGTGAATCCGTAGTCGGCATCACACAGCTTCTATCGTCGGCCTAGTACCTCTTCCATGAATATACCCGAGACCAAACAAATTAGTCGTCCCACGCAAATCTGGTTGCAGGTCAAGTCGTGGGAACTCTCATGGTACGTACGACACTGGTGAAGAAAAATGTACGTGTGGTTTATATGAGACCACCTTTATTGTTTTCGTTTGTAACCAGCTAGCCACGCCCAACATGCAGTCGGTGATTTGATTAATTCGTCTAACAAAGGAGGATAGTATAGTTTCATGAATGTACGGGTATATTAGCAATTAGGTGATTGTGCTAGTTGGCTCAGCTTGTCCAATCAAGAAGTACAAAGCCAAATGTCCAATTATAAACATGTTTGTTATTTAGCAAAAATGAAAAAAAAAAAACTTTAGGTAAGCTACCAAAAGATTGCTAACCCAATTGATTTATGAAATGAACCACGTCTCCAAACTCAATTGCACTCTTGTAGGGTTACGGTGATGGTCTTTCTTCTCATGTGTGGTAATTATGGCTTAATCCTAAGATTTTATAAATAGGTAGAGATTTCTATAACCACGCTTAGGGAATAAGCTAGGATGTTAGCCCACTCCACCTGTTTGTTTAGAAAAAAATAAAAGCTTAATTAGTCCACTAGTCATTGGGGTACTATCTAATCTCAAACTAGTTCTTAGGGTAAATTTCGTCCTAGACTGGTCCCTGCGAATTTATTCGTGTCCTTGAGTGATCATTTTGTCAATTTGAGTACCTTCGTAAATGAAAAAAATCCAACGTGGTTAACAAAAACACGTGTTAACCATTGTTAACAAATAACGTATCCTCATTAATTGCCAAATCACTCAACGTGCCTCATATAACTGATTTCCATTAATTTTAATTTCACCTCAAATTCTCTATCTTGGTTAAACTAACTCAATGTTTAAGGAATAGTTGTCAAGGAGAATTTTTTTTTCCTATTAGACATAGAGAATTAGAGGTAGAATTACAATTAATGGGGATCAGTCATATTTGTATGTTGAGTGATTTAGAAATTAAGAGAGACACGTGGTTATTGACAATTTGTTAACGTATGTCCCTGCGAGCCACGTGAGATTTTTTCCATTTACGGGATTACTCGAGTTGAAGAAATGACCACCTCAAAACAACAAGAATTCCACAGGGACTAGTGTAGGACAAAACTTAAGCATAGGTTTGAGATTGGGCAACTTAATTAGTGAACTCATTAAGTCAAAAACAAACGTTAGGTAGATATATATTAACAAACAAGCTCCCACATTGGATTAAAGGGAAAGAACAACTGTCTGTTTAATATATACAAAGCTGAAGTACGTGTAGTAAATGAAATTTGTTGTTATTAGCAATAAATAAGCATGGGTCACCGGCCACAGGACCCCTACATT
>CM025850.1:36340379-36463724 GCA_003952965.2 Morella rubra
GATTTAAAGGAGAAAGGTGGGGACAGGGGAGCGTGGGAACCATTTGTCGGGTAGGGGAAGTGGGGCCAGGGCTCGCAAAAAAGGAGGGCCTAGGATTGGGAGGATGAGATGGCGGTTCGTGTTATTGGAGTCGTGGAGTGTGAGTCATTTTCGTTATCCATACGTATATACAGACTCATATTAAAAAATTAAAAAATAATCTCTTTCTTCTTTAAATTTTTTTTATTATAATATTTATTTAAATTATCATTCTTTATTTTTTTATCAAATTTTATAAAATAATTTTATTATTTTATAATTTTTAAAATTTTTAACTCTTAAAATTTTCACTTCCCAACGCTTCCATACACTCGTATAAAAAGATATGCCATGCACTCCTCCAACACATGTTAAAGAAGGAATATTGCCTGAAATTATTTT
Organism: Morella rubra; assembly: GCA_003952965.2. NCBI lineage: Eukaryota > Viridiplantae > Streptophyta > Magnoliopsida > Fagales > Myricaceae > Morella > Morella rubra. The sequence goes on from CM025850.1 coordinate 36,340,800, forward strand.
TACTCCCTGACAAGGAAGTTAACTAGTGTGAGTTTTTACTCGAAAGGGTCTTTTCGTATGAATAACATTAAAATTTAATCTGTAAAATCGAGACTTTAAAATGGTGGTCACGATAATCTCGCAAATTTTTTATATATAACCTTGTGTTTGTTTTCTTGTTAAAAGATGCAGACGCACAAATAGAACTAAAAGAACCGAACCTAAAAGAGAGGTGAATAGGTTCTACCAATTTTTATACACAACTTCACGAGCAGATTAGTAACTTCAAGAAACTTATAAATCCATATCATGATTTTGAAAATTTTCTTCAGAATATCTGTAAATATATTTATCTTCAATCTCTTCAGTGTCTTCAGTCTTAGGAATCGTACATGACACAGACACTGTTCACGAAGGTTAAATAAATGCCAATACTAAAAATATTTACACAACTTTTTATTCTTTTCATATATTTTTACTAAGAACTCTATTTGTAGAGGCCTTACCTCCTTTAAGTCATTTATTTTCTGAAAAAAAAAATATTATGTTACCAATGCCATTTAATGCACACATTAATGGCACCAATTACCGTTATTCACTATCATTTTAAAGAAATTCACATAATTTCTCATAGAATTTTAAGTTTAAAAACAATAATTAAAAAAAAAGCATAAGGTGAATAATGTTTTTGACTTATTAGTACCCTTTGTACCTTATTCCCTTATTCTTCAATATTGTGCTTTTATATGAACACCCGAACCTACTATTTCATGGTGCTAATTACATTTCTTTCGCAACGTGGGATCATTGCCTAATTAATGCAATGTTCCATTAAGCAGATATCTACTTAATATTTCATATATTTTTTTCCAGTAAAATTGAAGTAATTTAATAATTTTGCTATTGATCTGTGAGTACTGATATATATACTCATACTTTGGGTGTCTTATAATTCGGTACTTCTGCATTTTAAATAATAAAAATAAAGGGAAAAAAACAGCTATAATTCATATACAGAGATTTATGGTTTGGGAAGTGAAGCTGAAAGGGAATACTGAAGTTAGTGAGTTACGGATATGCTCTTGTACAGTGCCTCTTAGTGGGGGAATGTGGCATTTCCTTATCGCATATATATCTTTCTGCAGCGACGTCCTTGACGAAAAATAGCAGCCTGGGTAAGTGGGATCTCTATGCATGCATGACGACGGGATAATATAACAATTAGATTCGTGTATGGCAAGTAATATTAAGGGAATATCCTCGTTTATTGGCTACGAAATCGACGCAAAGATTAAGCACTCTTTTTTCAAAAGAAGATCAGAATTACTGAATAGACCAAGATGATCAGATGCTTCCTAGTTCCTTCATCTACAATTCCGTTGCTGTTGCCTCTGCATATATGGTTCTTCTTTGCCTTTTGCTTGTTTTCTCTAAATTTTCAATTCACTTGCCGCGACTCTGCGTGGTTCTTCTTTTCTTTTTCACTTTTTGCGTTTGGATTTTCAATTCAGTTGCTGATCTTGGCTTTGCACGGTGGATCTTCTTTGTCTTTTACTTCAATTATTTGGTGGCTGGGGCCAGTCAGAGGATCGATATAACAGTATTGCCTTCTTTGACTGAATTCTTCTCTTGTTGAAAACTTTACATAAAATATTACCGCGAGCTACATATACAGTAGTCATAATAATCACAATGGTGCCCCACACGGTATGATAAAAAAACGCCTAAACTATCAAGGAAGTTATACCCTGTCGATTTAAACGTAGGTTACGCGGGGTAGTCTCCTCTTAAGTGGTGCGCACGGAACTTACTCTATAATCCTTACATTTGTTTAATAGCGTTTAGTAAATCAAAATTTTAACATTTAAAATTTTATCGCTATTACAAATTTATTCTTTTTTATTTTTAAAATTTTTTTTTTTTCATTTTTTCAAATTTTCATTCTCTTTTACACTCTAAAATTTATTGCCAAAATATAGGACTCACCCAATAAGAGTATCAACTCCACACATCCTGTCATGACTCGAACTTCATACATCAAGCCCATGAAGACGACTCCCCAACCGTTGAGCTAGCGTTCCATGAGGCAAAACTGTATGATAGTAATCATGAAGATAACGAAATATTTCATGAGTTTGTCATCAGCTGCATGTTATAGATCGTTATGGTCCAAGCTGTATGTTGGTCCCTCGTGTCGATCCGTCTCTCTTTTCCTTCTCAAAGGAGTTACGTTAATTGTAATTAGTTTTTACCCAGCTACTAATTGTTAATTTTGAGCTTGGAACGTGGTTCTTATATATGCCGCTGAGCTACATGACTCTGGCTTCTAGCCTTCTGCAGGCTAGCTAATTAACATAAAAATATGGTACAAATTATATGCATGGATGGCAATTTTTTATATTACTGTCGGGGCCAACTGGATACGAGGAGCATGGAGATAGAAGTAGAAGCTCAAAACGGATGAAAAGAGGTGGAAGCTGGGGAACTTCGTTAATGTTTTCAATTATTAGGTAAAGCGTCTCTATCTAGTTAGCAGGTGATATTCAACAAGATTGACATTTGTCACCTTTCCATGAACATCCGAGAGATGAATCACAAACAAATAATATGGGTCATATATATTTGACTTCTGTGAACAAAACAAGTGATGTGTTTTCGACGTAAATATTAGGTCTATATATATATTAGTGCAACAAGAAAAGAGCAACGAGAATGTGACAAAATTAATGTAATGTTAATTATTCTAAGTAGAGGCATTATACATGTGCCACTTAAATGAGTCGCGATCGATGATTGAAAGACAAATAAATAAATTGCTTTGAAGTGCCTGATTTAGTCGTCTCCGTCGACGTTTACATACAAAATTTCTCTCCTTTAAAGGATGACAACAGTACAGTTAGTTAAGGTCCTGTCTTTAATTGATCACATTAATCCACTACCTAGTACTTTCAATAAGCAAGGTAATTTGGAACAAAATTTCAATTTTTCCAATTGTGGAGATATTTCAAAATTTATGACAAAGCAAGTTTGTTTGGAATTTACCGCTGCATGCTTTCATTCCTGTATTTTCTTGAGTTACAAGTATATAAAGGGCGTGTAGAAGAATGTGGGCATCATAGCATGGCCAAAAAACCACTTGGTCTCTCCTGTTAATTTGGACGTCTTTCTAAGAGTGTATGCATGATCCTAAAGTTTCAGGTCTTAACACAAACTGATGCTACCAACACATTAATGAATTCTATCAATAGTCTAGATCTAATTAATCAATATATTAATGATTCAGATTTAATTAACAAATTTGTAACCACCAGAGGTGATAATTTAGTGGTTTGCTGACAGTACGAAAATTCGAATCACGATAGTCCTATTATGTTTTAGCGGTCTCATGCAATATAGAATTCTCGAGTTTATAAAACGGTGATAGGCTTAAGCCTGACATTCACTATGATATTCCATCACTGAGGGCCTTTTTTTGTTTAGAAAAAAAAAATTAACAAATTTTCAATAATTTGTACGAATATCATTTGAGTTCCCTTGTTTTTTTTATCTCAATGATCCGTTATACCAGTGAAGGATCACCAGTGAGGGACCATACCCACGTGTTTCTCCTAGTTGGGAAACTCCGCATTTGTCTGGCAAACATGGGGACGACTTATATTACTTCTGCAATACGAAACAACACCGCTGCGCCATTTGAGGATGCTCAACCGAATCATTCGGCGCGGCAGATAAGGCCACCCACCTTGGGTGCCAATCCTTGCTGTTTCTCATGTGGGCCTTCTTTGAACCTCTCTTCACCGAATTCAATCTCTCCATACCTCACCTCATGATTCTGTAGCCCATTTTTTATACCAGCAAAACAACACATTAAAAAGGTCTTTACAACAAGACGGCACGTGTTGACCTAAAAGATGGATTTCTTGCCAGATAGCCATGGCATCTCCCAATATCACTCCTTTTTATCGTGGGAAATCCAACCAGATATTCCACTTTCAGATCATTTTCTGAGGTTTTGACGTTGATACTTGACTAGTACTAGTGGTAGATGAGAGCCCTCGCGCATTGTGAATCCAGGAATCACATTCCCTTGAAGCATAGGAATCTGATTTTCATTAGCGTCAAGCTTGCAACAAAAGCAAGAGAAGAGGAAAGAGATGGAATTTTTTGGTAGCAGCAGTGGGAGGGAGCATCTTGCTTAGTTGCTTGTACTGGCAAAGTCCTATATACCGACCCCTCGATGTTCCAGATGAAAAGGCTGCCCGAACCCAGTATCCAAAATGGTACAGAACCATTCAGGAATCATGAAGTAATCCTGTTTATTGATAGGTTCTAATGCTGCTTCAATAGAATGTCCATGTGTTCGTCATTTTAGAACACCAACTTGAAGGATTCCATTCAGCCTAAAAAAGGAGAGTTAGTGGAGTCTGAACAGTCTGCTCAACCTTCTCCAATGACAACTCCCTTATGGTATTGCGAAAACGAAAAAAGAAAAAGAAAAGACAAAACAGCTCGTGGAAGTAAATTGCCTAAAAAGAACGCCTACCCCTATAAACCTAGTACCTAGATAAGGTGGAGGTCCTTTCGTTCTTTCTTTTTGGTCACAAGTTTTTATTATCATGCGTCTAAGATTATCTCCTTTGAAGCTCAGAGTAGTCATCGTGCAGCACTTTTTTGTTTTGTTTTTTTTGCTTAGAAGTTCACTTTGTGCAGCACTTAGCACAGCCGGACTAGCTTTTTTCTGTTTGTTTTTCATTTCAGCTCATTTGGGCTTCTTATAGGGTTGTTTCCAGATGTGAGTTATGAGGGGATCCAAGCGAGTTAGCCCAACCATATAGCTGAACGAAAGTTGGTACGCTTGTTTTGTTCTAGAGATTCCCGCTCGAAGTTTAGGCCCAAGGTAAGTCCATGGGTCCAAAAGATCGCGAATTCGCGATCAGCAATTGATATGCCTCATGGACCAGCAGGCAGGGCCTCGTTCAGCCCCTCAACTAATCTGAGAGAGATTCATAAAAAGTTTTCTAATCTCAATCGTCATTTAAAAATTTAATGGTGATGATGTTAAAAAAATTTGGCTCAAAAGATGGGTAATGGACTGCCTTCAAACCGTAGGTAGGAAACCTGTGAGACAAGAGAGAGAGCGAACGGAACTTTTTCGTGGAATGAACCTCGATACTTAAGTCATAATTTTTCAAGTTATAAAAGAAGAAACTTGCTAATATATTTCAAAAGTGTAATTTCCGTGTATTTTATAGAATATGTACCAAAGAGCTTTTTATAGGAGTGTCATTTTGCATCGATAGTGGTGGAGAAGACGTATCAGTTCTCCCTTGCTGCATATGGAGGTGGTTGACAGGACGCTGGTGGAGGAATGTTCCTCTGTAGACGGAGGTTCTTTTTGGCTAATAGGATGCAGCGCTACAGAACAAGGAGATCTTTCTAATCTCTCCCACGAATTCACTTTGGGGCTTTTTCCCATTGTACTTTTATTTAGGTGTGTTGGGTTGAGTTTGTCAGGTGGACTGAAAATTTAATACTATTAATTTGAAAATATTGATTTTTACCAATAGAACACTTTAGAGAATCTAAAAAATATTTATCCCGAAATTTGTTTATCTTGTTGTCGTATCAAACCAAAAGCAGAGAAGAAAGTTGTCCTTAATAGGACAGATGGTTCCGCGCACCTACATGAATTATAATTCAGCATTTAATAGCGACATAATACGGCTCACCTTTAAAAAAGGAAAAAAGAAAAATTCTCCCGTCAATAGAATTATAAAATTGGAAAATTGACATTTTAATTCCTGAGTCTTAGGCCCTTTGTAATTATAGTCCTTCACTTTCAACTTTTAAAAATTTAGTCTTTGAGTATTCCTTTTTTTACAAAAACACCCTTTCATCACTCTTTCGTCCAATAATTAACGTGCTCTCTACCACGTCGCAACGATGACATGTGGCATCATTTTAGCGCCAAATTACCATACCCGTACCCAGCACAGCATACCATATAACCTACCATAGACCAACAGACCATAACAGATTAGTAAACGGTGAGTTTTGATTATTTCGAATGACAGGCTGTTGACATGTTAAGAAGATGACGTGGTAGAGAGCATCATTAATTATTTGGACGGAGAGTGACGGAATGGTGTTTTTGTAAAAACAGGAATACTCAAGAACTAAATTTTTGAAAATTGAAAGTGAAGGACTAAATTGCAAAAACACCCAAAACTTAGGGACTAAAATACCAATTTCCCTAAAAACTTTTGTGAGTCTTTATCGTCATCAAATCATTATAATTGCATTATGTCAACTATAAAATAGGTTAGGTTATTTTTTTATTTTAATTAGACAGAGAAAATAATTCCATTATAACTGTTTAATTTAACCAATAATTTGATTAGGGGTCTATTAACACTAAGATTAAATTAGTATATATTTGTGAAACTTAAGCGACAATATAAATGGTTTCCGAAATTAATCATAGCAAATCAAAATCTGAAATAGTTGAGGTCTAGAAAAAAAGAGATACAATATTTACAAAATTTCGAATTGTATAAATAAATAAAAGATGAGAATTTTAGAAAGAAGTATCGTTTTATCTCCATCTTTTTTTTTTAGGCTAAATTACTCCGCACGTTCCTAGGGTTTGACCTTTTCCCAGTTTGGTCCTTAGGGTTCGATTTTCCTAAAAACATCCTTGGGGTGAGGATCCATTACCAAATAGATCATGTCGTTAACTCATTGGACAGAAATGCACACGTGATAACGGCTTACACATTGGAATTGACAGCTATATTTTTTTTAAAAATCTCACCCAATCGCAATGTGACACGTGTCAGTAATAAATAAAAATAAAAATATTTAAAAAAATTAAAAATAAATCTAAAATTAATAAATAATGTTAAAAAAAAAGAGTCGGATCAGGACCCCGATCCTTTCCCAGTGGAGGGTCACGATGGAGGCCCCCTCCACCGACCTGGGGGATTCTGGGCGCCAGTTCCCTGATCTGACTCTTTTTTTTTTAACATTATTTATTAATTTTTATTTTTTTTAACACTTTTATTTTTATTTATTTTACTGACACGTGTCACATTGCGATTGGGCGAGATTTTTTAAAAAAAAAATCTAGCTGTCAATTCCCATGTGTAAGCCGTTAGCCACGTGTGCATTTCCGTCCAATATTGACGCAGGATCTATTTGGTAATGAGTCCTCACCCCCAGGGATGTTTTTAAGAAAAATCAAACCCTAAAAACCAAACTGGAAAAATGTCAAATTTCATAAACGTGCAAAGTAATTTAGCCTTTATTTTAATTAAAAGATAGTTAAAATACAAGTACGAGACTAGAGACTATAACCTTTTTCTACCCCAGTGTAATAACATTCTGTATAGGACGTGCATCCAGAGGTACCTAATCTAGGAAACTCCAACCTACTGACCACCGTGTAGCACTATCATGTTTATATCCATCAAAAGAGACGTAAAAATAACACTATTTCCACCACACACAAAAAAAAAGGAAATTTTTTAAATTTTCTTTTAATTGACCATCTAAAAATTATTATATTATAATTTCTCTTCCAAAAGTAACATATTGGATTCACCCCTACTTCAATTGTAGGAGAGATTCAAGTATTCGACATTTATCTTTACTCTTCAGATTCTTTTAGTAAATTTCTCAATTATGCTAAATCTATATGAGTATGTATTAAAAAAAAGTCGGGTACAAATTAATTTTCCTCATAAAAACAACAAATATAAAATTAGAACTTGTACAATTATAATACTTTAATATATTATGGGACCTAGAACTATAGAGTATTGCATCTTTGACAAATCAAACCATAATCGGACTCAGCTTGTCCCCATCTCATGAGCTACTTTCCAATTACCTCTATGTGTATGTTGGTTTTGACCCCCCCTTGATAGTGGGGTGGCTTTGTTTTTTTTCGTAGTTCAGAGTACTGTATTCCTATTTTAGTAATGAAGTTCCTTATTATGCTAAAAAAAAAAAAACCATTATCAGACTCCAATTCCACCAAAAATATAATTGAACCCTAATAATAAACATAATATACGAGACTTAAAATAGCCAATAAATATAATTGCTAAACTTGAATGTCCCTCTCATTATCAATATTTTTTTTTTCTTTTTAAGAGCATTCTTTGTAGCTTATTTAAATTTGACTCTTTACTTTAACAAAAAAGTACACTTTCTATTTTAACTATCAACTTTTTAAAAAATATTCCAACAGCTTCTCTATTTTAACTATTCTATTTAAATATTATTTTTTAAAGATTTATTTATTATTTTTCTAATATTTATATTTTTGAATATTTTTTTTAAGATGGAAGAAGAAAAAAAAAAAAATAAAAGAGAAGGAGAGAGAGCTGAGGAAGAAAAAAAAAATTAATATTTTAAGATGGTGAAGTGAATAGTAATTCTCTAAAAATAGAAAATAACTGTTCATATGTTAAAATTTTTTGTTAAAAATTATTAGAATAAATAAGCTATTAAGAAGTATTTTTTTACCTTTTTTATTAAATTAATTATCTATTTTAACTAAATATTAAAATAAAAAAACTGCTAAGAATGTTGTAAGTACCTCCAATCGTCAGCAACGTATCCGTAAATACACGAATCACGTACCTCCAATCGTGCGATAAGATTATTTATTGCCATCGTGCGAGTACAAGCAAAAGAACCAAGCCATGTGAAAAATATCATTAAAAAAGGCTCAATGGTTTTTTAAAACGAAGGAATCTTGAATTATTACTCCACTACCCCTTTTTTTTTTGTTCTAGGCAAGTATTATTCCACTAACCTGCCCTCAAGGAATTCGGCTAACCTAACTCGGGGAAAATTAAACACTGTTCATTTAACCCTGACCCGGCTCACGCCTGGTGTAAAAAAATTTAAATATTTGTAGGAGATGCAATCGGATGACGCCACGTAGTAGAACGACGAACACCAGAAAGATGCCATTTAGTTAATATTCAAACGTTTTGCTGGAAAAAGTTATCAACTAAACCCAGAAGTTCAGCTGCCAGTGGCGCTCTCCCTTCACTTCCCTAGTCGCTCTTTCTCTCCGTTAGCTTCAGAAACTCAATCCTTTATGGCGTCCGTACTGAACACAGTTTCTTCGGTATGTTTATCGAGTAGCAACTCCAACAGAATTCGAACTCGGCCCCTTTTGACGCCGATTGCCGTTTCGTTCACCAGTGAGTTCCCTCGCTCATTAATGCTCCGTTTGGTTCCCGGGAAAAACGAAGTTACAATAAATGAAAATTCGGAATATTAGATAGCAGGTTCATGTCCACCTCATTCTTATGGCATTCAAAAAATCTAGCTCTACTTACAAATTTTTTTCTCACAGACCAAACTGCAGTATTGGATTCAGTTCTTGAGCTTATGTTGTCATATTGTCCGGTACTGAGAAATTTTCTTAACTTCTCAGGGCGGAGACTCGCGATTAGAGCGACGGAGACCGATGCAAACGAAGGTCTCGTGAGCTTCAATGCTTTTCATTTTCCGTTGGTGTTACTATTGAGTCTTGGTTGCTAGAGAAAAATTTAAGCTGACTGTAATACAGATACTGGCAGCCCCGTTGAAGAGCGATTGGTGATGAGGGGGTTGGGTTTCAATTGTTGATTTAAATATTTGTGTCTGCAGCAGTTAAATCTCAGGCACCGGATAAGGCGCCGGCCGCTGGTGGTTCGAATTTCAACCAGCTTCTTGGCATTAAAGGAGCGTCGCAAGGAACTGTGAGCTATATAATTTTGAAATTAATTTAGAGTTCTCTCCGCATAACTTAAACCGGATAATTTACATTGCTATGAATTGTTTGACTTATCCATGTTTCAAGTTAAACTTTTCTAAACTTAAGGGTAAAGTTTGATTTAGTTATTTTAGGCTTGGCTTTCTCAGCATATTATTATGTTTCATAGTGGATAATGGTATAAAAGAACAAAGCCTTGCAAAGCATTTTAAACTAGAGTATACATTGTGATTTGTATTTTGCAGGATAAATGGAAGATCCGTCTTCAACTTACAAAGCCGGTAACTTGGCCTCCACTGGTATGGGGAGTAGTCTGCGGAGCTGCCGCTTCTGGTACTGTCCTTTCATTTTTTGAAGTCTGTTGCATCTTTCATTACCAATTTTGTAATCCTTCATTTGACCATTTTATTAGTGTAGCAATTCTGTCTTGAAGTCCTTTATGTGTGCACAGTCAGTAATCAGCCAGGAAGTGAATCATTATGTGTTTCTATTCTAGATATCACCTCGTCTTCATCCGAGGTCTTGATACATCGCTGTTGGCATAGAGTTAGTCATGTCTGTCTCATAGACCATAGATGTCTGTAGATTGAGATTGTTGTGACAGATCTCTAGTTCCTGTTTGTGATAAACCCATCAAGCTATGTGCTCTGATCCCTATGAGATACAAGTATTTTTCACATGCTAATAATTTGTTTATATTCCAACTTTATAGTGTTAAGGTACTTGTGTCTGTGCTTTTAAGTCTTTTGATTCAATGACGTTCACATGGCAGGAAACTTTCACTGGAACTTGGAGGATGTTGCCAAATCAATTGTTTGCATGATGATGTCTGGCCCCTTTCTAACTGGCTATACACAGGTATGGCAGATGGGAATATAAATTAGGGCTCCACTTTGACCGAATAAGAGCTTCAAACTCATCTAACATACACTTTTCTGATTGTTTCATCTGTCAGACACTTAATGATTGGTATGACAGAGAAATTGATGCAATAAATGAACCTTATCGTCCAATTCCTTCAGGGGCAATATCTGAGAATGAGGCATGTAATTTTCATTCTCTTTGTTGGGACAGAGTGATTTGACCGACTGTGATGTATTTACATAAGTACCACCTTTTCACTTACCATACTTTCTTTCAAAATATTGCCTCAGGTCATTACCCAAATTTGGTTGTTGCTTTTGGGAGGCCTTAGCTTGGCTGGTCTTTTAGATGTGTGGGTAGGTTATTTAAATGCTTCTTACATGTTACTCCTTATAAAAGTATGAAAATGAATGTCAGTTCTTAGTCCTTGTTCTTTATAGGCTGGCCATGACTTCCCTATAGTGTTCTACCTTGCTCTTGGTGGATCCTTATTATCATACATATACTCTGCTCCACCTTTAAAGGTACTTTTTCTTGGATCTTCCTTTTTATTAAGTCAAAGCATGCTACTTTCCTTCTTGTTGCAGTCAAAAGTTTGCTAAGACCTTGACAATACCCCTAATTTGATGCAGCTGAAACAAAATGGATGGATTGGGAATTTTGCCCTGGGAGCAAGTTATATCAGTTTGCCCTGGTGTGATATCCATTTCTTTACTGTCCTTGCTTAAAATCTTGTAGACATATTCAAATTTTGTCCTGGAGTTGTTAACATACATCTTTTTCAGTTTGATTATTTAGTCACTATCCTCCATCAAGAGAAAAGTTTTGTGTAGTTGTATGTTTTTGTTTGCATGATGCACATGAAGAATGCTAGACATATCTGATGTATGCTGAGTAATCAAAAAAGTTCCTCAAATGGATGTCTAATGGTTAACCAATTCCAAATGTTTCCCTGAGAATTTGTAGGACTTTGTTGGTTGACCATTACGCACAGTCCAGTATTTGGTAAATTGGATGTTCATCCTTACTGCTTGTTTGTGGTGTCAGATGTCTTTTAGGATGGAAAGCCATCCAGGTTGTAGCTTTAGTCCCTCTCCACAGATTATCTCAAAAATGTTAGGAGAAAGCAAGTTTCATACAATATACTGATCAAGAACGATCAGAAGTCCATCCTTCATGGAGAATTATGGACTTCCACTATGCCTCATAACTAGTCTGAACTCAATAAGCTCTTATTGACAGGTGGGCTGGTCAAGCTTTATTCGGAACACTTACACCAGACATAATTGTTCTGACTCTGTTGTATAGCGTAGCTGGGGTATGTATTTTAGGAGAAGTTTCTCGTTTTGTTTATTAAACAGGTGATCCAATCACCAGTATTTGACTATTGCTACATCACATTTCAGCTGGGTATTGCCATTGTCAATGACTTCAAAAGTGTTGAAGGAGACAGAGCAATGGGACTTCAGGTATTTTTAATGTCTCTTTTGTTTTTGTAATATGAATTCTTGCCACACTGGAAACAGTTTTTTGCTCATTAGAAGTAGTTGTCACTTCTTTTGTGTGGTAATGCTGTTGGAGCAGTCACTTCCAGTTGCTTTTGGTACTGAAACTGCTAAATGGATTTGTGTTGGCGCTATCGACATAACTCAGATATCTATAGCTATAGCTGGTAGCTCGTAGCTCTATTTGTATGTCGTCAAACAGATATTCTTGTTTATGAGATTCTGTAAAAAATTAGCCCTTCTTTATCCAATAATTAAGTTGTGATTGCAGGTTATCTGCTAGGAGCTGGTAAACCATACTATGCCTTGGCCTTACTTGCTTTGATCATACCGCAAGTTGTTTTTCAGGTAAAGAACCTGAAGTGGTCGTGGAAAGTTGAAAGTTGAACCTTGAGCCTTGAATTGCTTTCTTTTCACTGTAATAAGTACGAGTTTGGTATATGTTGCTACTCTTACCTTTTTCTTCACCGTTGCTTATACACAATGGTGTTCCGGTTTTCCTTTCTAGTTATTTTGAATATAACCACAGTGCTAACATAAATTTTTGTGCTTGCAGTTTCAGTATTTCCTCAAAGATCCTGTTAAGTATGATGTCAAATATCAGGTATGTCTTCCTTGTTGATTTCCAGCAGGATCTTATGAAACTAAGATTTACAGCTAAAAGCAAGTTCGTTGAGAGTGCTTCTTTAAAAGTAGTATTCACTGTACACGATCTTATTAGCACATACATATTTCTTTGTAGTTTATTCACGACACAACATGGACCTCCAAAGTTGTTCAACCGAACATCAAATACCCTCTTTAGATCTTCCCTACTCTGATTCTGTCACCACGGGATCCGATCTGGCATCACCCGTGCTGGACCTGCCGACTCTAATGTTGGATACGCCCTCTGCCCATTCACATTCTCCATTATAGGGTTGTCTGGATTATGCTTGTTTTTGTCCTTAGGACTTGAGAATACGATGACTTAGAAAGAAGTAAAAAGACTTGAATTTTGAAAATACAATGTTACCCTATATTTTTCAGGCAAGTGCCCAGCCATTTCTCGTGCTTGGTCTCTTGGTGACTGCATTAGCAACCAGCCATTGATTTTATCATGTGCCGTTTACTAAATGCCGATTCGGGAAGAGAGGAAAAGTGTGCCGAGTGAGAAGCTCACTACACAGCGGCTACGGTGAGCAAACTATGCCAATGATAGAATATTCTGTTTTAACATTCTGTGCTGATTGAACCCCATGAGAGTTTCCCTTTTCCTCTTTGCCACCAGAAAGATCAATGTTGGCTTGTCGTCCATTACCTGTGTCTTTTTCCCAGTTTTGCTTCTCTTACATTAGAATGCGGAACTAGAGAGCAGTGGTTGTAAATGTGGTGGTTTGTTGTACTATGGTTTTTTGTTAATATCCTAACTTGTTTTGCACCGGATGTCCGAATAAGGCAATCTTGGATGTTCTCTGGATTAGGCTCTTTCATATTGTTTGAATGGAGTGAATTCTGTTCCCCCTGACACAAAAATACGATTGAATCCAAGAAAATTGTTTATATTGAGCTAATTTGGAGGTCAAAGATCCCAATCCAAATGAATGCTCAATCGTCGTAGGGAGAAAAACACACGACTTCACCCAGCTTCTCGTATCATTCTTGCCAGATTGGAGAGCCCTTCCCATTCGAGCTCGACGCAAGAAAAACTTAGAAGACACTGGTTTATACAACAAACACATTCGTACAGTGGTTTTTATACAAGCACAATAACAACATATTATTCTCGGAGCACTGCTAGCCCACCAGAAAGGAAAACTACTCACGCCAAGACATACTTCTCAGTCTTCTCCTGAAAATAAAGATATCCCGAACTTTTTCAATCTTATTCAGCGGTCCCTAGTCTTGAATTTGGACTCGTCAATCTCGATACCTTCCCCAGCTTCTCGCTCTCCACCAGACTTGTACGTGGTGCTGAGACCTCCTTTGCGGCCCATCTCCTTGTACCCTTCATGTCCTATCTGCTCCTTCCTAGTCTGTCCACCGTTGCTGCCCAGCTCCTGGTACTCTTCACGTCCCAGCTGCTCCTACCTCGTCTGCCCTCCTTTGCTCCTTCCTACGTCACCAACAAGAAGCATGCCATTAATTAGCACAGAGCCATTCAACTTATTACTATGAAGAAAAACTTGACCAAGGACCACGGCCTACACGCGCACGCATGCACACACACAGTTTAAGGTGCTCCTGGGCTTCAAAGATCCCGGAACGATCGCCTTTGCCTCAAGCTCTTCTCTTATCTGTTCTGATCAATGCTCTCTCTCACAAACTTCAGCTGATGCTCGAGTACAAGAGCTAAATACTGCTTTAATCAAGGGATTGAAGTTGGGCGACACGTGGACGCGGCAAAAGAATAGAAGTTGAACGATAGTGTCATGACACACAAGTCGGTTAAAACTACAGCAATCAAAACGACGACATCAGTTCCCTTCAGCGTCTTCCACTCCATGCAATCTCCCACCTGAGATCTTTATTGACCGTTTAGTCGTGTGCCCTGCTGAGACCTCCTTGTGCGGCCCATCTCCTTGACTACCCTTCATGTCCTCTGCTCCTTCCTAGCCTTTGCTGCCCAGCTCCTGGTAACTCTTCACGTCTCCAGCTGCTCCTACCTCGTCTGCCCTGTCCTTTCGAAGAAGAACCCCCCCTCTGACTCGAACCATGAAAGAGCAGGAACTAGCAAAACAGATCCCCAATACGGATCCCAAGAAATCGATCCCACCCTACGTTAAAGCCATAGCCGGCTCGTTCGGAGGAGTCGTGGAGGCCTGTTGTCTGCAGCCCATCGATGTCATCAAGACCAGGCTGCAGCTCGACCGGTCCGGGACCTACAAGGGCATCATACACTGCGGTACCACGATTGTAGGCGTGCGGGCTCTCTGGAAGGGCTTGACCCCATTCGCTACGCACCTCACCCTCAAGTAGAAAAATCCGCTTTGCAAGCCAAGGACCACGGCCTACACGCGCACGCATGACACACATGCACACACACAGTTTACCTTCGGCGAGGTGCTCCTGGGCTTCAAAGCTCTTCCCACCGGTGCCTCCCGGAACGACGGTCTCTCCTTGTCTCGCCTTTGCCTCAAGCTCTTCTCTTATCTGTTCTGATGCCATTTCTTCTCTGATGCTCTCTCTCACAAACTACAAACTCAGCCTATTATTAACCACAATACTGATGCTACGAGTACAAGAGCTAAATGGGAGAGACTGCTTTAATACAAGGGATTGCGGCAAACGGAAGTAAAAGACGAGAACGGTGGGCGACACGTAAACGGAGAGACGCGGCAAAAGAATAGAAGTTGAACGATAGTGTCATGACACACAGGTGCTCGAGTCGGTTAAAACAATGTATTTACAGCAATCAAAACGACGAGTTCCGGCTTTGCATCAGTTCCAGTTGGCTTCGGTAGTTAGCGTCTTCCACGTGTCCATGCAATCTCCCATTCGGCCTATCTGAGATCTTTATTGACCGTTTAGTCTATGGGTTTTACGAGTGCCCTCCGGATTTTCACTTTAGTTCCTGAAATTTTATAATTTTATCAATTGGGTTCTTTGATCTCTTCTCTTAATCTCAAATACAGTCACCTAAACAGTTTTACATGTCAGACCTAAAATAATAATCACGTGTCGGAACCTGATTGAAGAAATATAAATATATTAAAATTTGATTAGTCGTGATGGATTACAGTGACTCGGAACTTAACTGGACTTAAAATTAACAAACGGATTCTTTTTTTTTTTTTGACAAAATTGATTAAAAAGGATGTAACACCTGGGAATTTGCCTATGGGCCTGAACAGGCTTTTCGTAATCGTCACAGGCTCGTTGGGCTAGCATTGACAATGGGGGTGGAAATAGGCTCCTAGAATCTCATGCATGCTTGGGAGGGACGCGATTGCGGAAGTGGGCCTGAAGAAGCATTGATCAATTATCTGGGGCCCATTGGGCTAGCATTTCGAATGGGCTTTACCTACCGAGTTGACAGGCCAGGCACGTGGCCAGCTGGGATCTTTATATACAGACACAAATAAGTTACCATGAACATGGGAGAACATATTCACAAAAAAAAAAAAAAAAAAAGAACATGGGAGAACATGCTCAAACTTTCAAAGGATTAAAAACTCAGCTATCAAAAACAAAAGTCAATATATAGGATCGTTTTTACAATAACTAAATTCGTTAACAGTGACATCTTTTATGTATTTAGTTGTTTTTATTTTTATTTTTTAAATTTCGATCTTTTTCCTAATATGTATTTTAATATGTTTAAGCCGAGTAAAACAAATGCATCCTGACCCGATAAATCCGTCGCGATTTTTTATTTTGATTTTTTATAATAATCTAAAACTTCAATCGGAAAACGTGACGTGGAAGCTTCTGAAATGTACCGTTTCCTAACATCATAGTATAAAACAGGGCTCTGCAAAAGCAGAATCTACCCGGCTGGCTGGCGGCTACTTCTCTCCCTCTCTAATCACCTCTCTCGCTCTTAACAGCTCGCTTCACCTTCCCCATTTGTTAACCGTACCCTTTCATATTCCATATCGGATCTTGCTTTTTTTTTTTTTTTACTTTTTTTTTTCATATACTATTGATACTGGCGCAGAGTACAGATCAGCAATCAATTGTCCGAGTGTGTAATTTCCGTCCGAACAGGGCAGATCAGCAATCAAAATCGTCCGCGTGTTGATTCCTTTCTCGCATGGGCCGTTTCTTGCTTTAAGCGGCTTCACAACAGAGAAGCTCTGTACACATCAGGAGTAGAGAAGGGAGAAGAGAAAGAAATCACTTCTCTTCCTCTTCTCTGCTCGCCGCTGTCAAAACCCTAACAGTTTTAGTTTTTCAACCCCAAGTCGAAGAAGAACCCCCCCTCTGACTCGAACCATGAAAGAGCAGGAACTAGCAAAACAGATCCCCAATACGGATCCCAAGAAATCGATCCCACCCTACGTTAAAGCCATAGCCGGCTCGTTCGGAGGAGTCGTGGAGGCCTGTTGTCTGCAGCCCATCGATGTCATCAAGACCAGGCTGCAGCTCGACCGGTCCGGGACCTACAAGGGCATCATACACTGCGGTACCACGATTGTGCGCACGGAAGGCGTGCGGGCTCTCTGGAAGGGCTTGACCCCATTCGCTACGCACCTCACCCTCAAGTACGCGCTTCGGATGGGGTCGAATGCGGTGCTTCAATCCGCTTTCAAGGACCCGGAGACCGGCAAGCTTAGCAATCGCGCCCGGTTGCTCTCCGGGTTCGGTGCTGGGGTACTCGAGGCCCTCCTTATTGTCACGCCATTTGAGGTACGGTACATACGATTCCAATCTCTCGCAATCTATTGTCAAACTTGATGTACATTAATAGGCAATTCTTTCTTTGATTTGTGTGGTTGTGGTTCTGAGGGTTTTCCTCTCTCCAGCAATGTTAATTCTTTATGCTAATACTAGTTCATGGATTGCTTAGGGAAATGTACATGCTGGGTTCTTCTTAGGTTCTGTTTGGGGATAGGAATTCTTTTGAAATGTTTCAAAGTGGCGCTTCGTTTTCATGTTTTTCTAAGCTCTTTCTTGTGATTGATTCCTTTTCCCTGATATTCGAGTCTGGCTTTGTAAAGGATAAATCAACTTCTCCAAGGCTATTATTTTCATTTACTTTTGGTAGTTAAGCGGAGATGCTCATTTTCTGCGCTAAAATGCTAGTATTAGGCTGATGTTTTCAAATAAAGATCTTGTTGTCCTTAGTATATTTCGTATCATTACAACGAAGACTAACGTTGTTACTCAAGAAAACAAACACTAGTAGTCATTTTCAAGAAGAGTTTCTTTCGTGCTTCCCAAGATCCAAATTTGGAATGATTTGAGAATCTGATTACTCCATTCTGTTGTTCTCTCGATGATATACTGTCTTTGGTGCACCATTAAGTTCCGTCTTCTACTGCAAGTGGCCACTGATTGGTCAGTCATATATATCATCTTTGATACATGAGGGTACCATTTACCCAGGGGTTGGACATATTTTCCGTCTGAACATTATTTGCTGCAGACACTGACTGTGGTGGATCTAGATGGGTAGGACCTTAGGTTAAGCTTACTGTACATGGGTACAAATTTAGAATTGCAAACTCAGTTACATCAATCTGCGCCAAATTCTGTGTAATCCTCATGTAGGTTAGGGTAGTATGTACAAATAGCTAAATATTTGAAAGGTCCCTTCTTTTTTATTTTTGCTTCTTTTTGGGTAGAAGCCCTTAGGCATGTTATGCTGACTGCTTAAAAAGCTTGCCTAGTGGAATAGTCATAAGAAACAAGGAAGTCTACTTATGGAGATTTGGATTGCAGGAATACAACTGTTCTTTTTGTCCTTGGATGGAATGATTGGATTTCTAGCTCAAAGTTATTATTACCTTAATATATTCTGTGTCTTATGAAAAACTGGGGATCACTTGGTGCAGGTGGTCAAGATTAGATTGCAGCAACAGAGAGGTTTGAGTACTCAGCTTCTGAAGTATAAGGGTCCTTTGCACTGTGCTGGGATGATCATACGGGAAGAAGGCCTTCTTGGGCTTTGGGCGGGGGCTGCTCCAACAGTTCTGCGAAATGGGACAAATCAGGCTGTCATGTTTACAGCCAAAAATGCTTTTGATGTACTCTTATGGAAAAAACACGAAGGTGATGAGAAGGACCTCCAACCATGGCAGTCTATGATATCAGGATTTCTCGCAGGTACTGCAGGACCTGTGTGCACTGGCCCCTTTGATGTTGTGAAAACAAGGCTGATGGCTCAGAGCCGGACAGGGGGTGAAGTGAAGTACAAAGGTATGATCCATGCCATCCGAACAATACATGCAGAGGAAGGGCTTCTTGCCTTGTGGAAAGGACTTTTGCCCCGGCTTATGAGGATCCCACCTGGCCAGGCCATAATGTGGGCTGTGGCTGACCAAGTGACCGGTCTTTACGAGAGGAGATATCTGCGCGGTGCACCCTTGTAGCCTACAAGTTGTAGAAATCATTCACATTGATTTGCTTGTACTGGTTTGGATTCCGTTGCAGGCATAAGTGGAATAGTTTGTTGTTTTGAATTTGCTCACTCAGAACACCAGTTTAAAAAAAGCGTGTTCGCATTTTCTCGAACAGCTTTGATGCATTCGGATTTGGTTGCTATTTTCCCGATTTACTCGTTGACGGGCTCAGCCAAACAAACCCTTTTTGCCTACTGCCTCAGGAGAGTTGGAACCAGTACGAGCGTGTGCTACGTGTCCATAGCATTTAGACAAGCATTTCTGAGTACCGAGTTTTCCTCACGGGGAGTACGTATTAGATGCTGTCCAAAAGCTATTTCGCATGCTACCTCGTTCAAGAGCATACATTACAAATTACAAGGGCTTATGCAGAGAGAGATTTTTATTAAAAATTACACAACCATATATTACAAGGGCTATCTATGCAGAACACCAGCGCTTATTAATTGGGGAAATAAAACTCTTGCATCGCTGCAACCAGAGAGGGAGCTTTTTTATTTTATTTTATTATTATTATTTTTAACTTTTAAACAGATACTGTGGGGGAAAAAAGCGATGAAACGTTTGAGTAGAAAAACAAAAATAAATAAAGATATAATTTCACCCAAGATAACTAACAAAAAATCCTATATAAGGCAACGCTGCCGTGAGGTTCGTAACCCTAGCTTCTAAACGAGCCACCTTTCCTTCTGCTTTACTGAGCGTGAGCCACCTCTCATTCGGTCCTCACCTTTAGTCCTCTCTGCCAAACCCTAGTTCCCGAACTATCTCCATTACATCGCCGTCATTTCACTCGTGTGAGTCTAGCTCTTTTGTTCGTCGATTAGTTTCAATGTACACTCTTTGATGTACTCACTTGTAGAATCTTTTTTCTTCCCTGATATTCATGCAGAATCAAGCCTACTGTTAGTTTTAATCATTTTGTAGGTATCTGATGCAAGTTTTCTTTCTTTTTATTTTTTTTCACTTCATATTGCAGTCTTGGGAGGATATCCGGAGCTTCAAGACGATGTCGGACGATGAAAGGGAGGAGAAGGAGTTGGACCTCAGTTCTCCTGAAGTCGTCACGAAATACAAGAGCGCCGCCGAGATCGTTAACAGTCTCTCTCTCTCTCTCTCTCTGGCTGTGTGTGTGTTTGTGTATATATGTTTGTGTTGCTACCATTGTAGCTTATTGAGTATTTATTTTCTTCTCATTTGTTCTTTGATTTTGCTCTATATTGATGGAAGGTTGGGAAATTTGCAGAGGCTTTGCAGCTAGTAATATCCGAATGCAAGCCAAAGGCTAAGATTGTAGAAATCTGCGAAAAGGGCGATTCGTTTATCAGAGAGTAAGCTTTTTTGTTTCTGGGATCAAGATTTTATATTGAACTATTCAATATCTATGTGGGTTGATTTGTGAGTTCTGCTGTTTTAAATTGAAGGCAAACTGCCAACATGTACAAGAATGTTAAGAAGAAGATCGAAAGGGGTGTTGCCTTCCCAACTTGTGTTTCTGTAAACAACACTGTCAGTCATTTTTCTCCGCTTGCCAGCGATGAGACAGTTCTGGAAGAAGATGATATGATAAAAATGTGAGCCTTTCTTTTATGTTGTCTTTGAAAGTTTATATTGATAGCATTATACTAGCGGATATTAGATAGTTAGATACGTGTGAATATACTGAAGTTGTTACAGTCAGTTTCTTGAGTTAGTTAAATCAGTTAGTTTGTTTTCATTCATTCCAGAGCTGATACTCAGCTGTACATATAAACCGTGTATTCATTTCTGGAACAATATAACTTTGATGTATTGTTTCATGAATTCTGAAATGGTATCAGAGCATTTTCTCTCTAAACTTATACAATATTGAAACTCAAACCTCACGATTCTTTCTCTGTTTTTGCATACTGAAAACAGAACATGACCTCATCTCAATCTTCAGATGAAATTACCGATCAACCTCAACCTCAACCTAAAATCCTACTCAAACTCATCCTTCTCATCCTTCTCAACCTTCTTCGAATTCTTTCTCATCTGCCTTCATGGATGAAAACCCAACAAATCCTTTGTATCTTCATCGCACAGAGGCAGAGAATCCTGGCGTAATTTTGGTGTCACAACCTCTTCTTCAGAATTCATGAAACAATACGTCGAAGTTTATTATTCCAGAAATGAATACATGGTTTATATATACAGCTGAGCATCAGCTTTGGAATGAATGCAAACAAACTAACTGATTGAACTAACTCAAGAAACTGACTATAACAACTTTAGTTTATTTACGCGTCTCTAACTATCTATTAGCGGACATGTTGAGTACTTACTGTTGAGCTCAAAGAAGTGATTATTGGCAATTAATGTGATGGTTGTATTTTTTTCTTGGATACAGTGACATTGGTTGCCATATAGATGGATTTATAGCTGTAGTCGCACATACGCATGTTCTTCAGGAAGGTCCAGTTTCAGGAAGGGCAGCTGATGTTATTGCAGCTGCTAATACTGCTGCAGAGGTTGCTTTGAGGCTTGTAAGGCCGGGGAGAAAGGTAAACCCTTAGTGTGTTTGATTTATCTTACATGTGTTGATTACCTAGTGCAAATGGGTAGAATTATATTGGGTTTCAATTGTTTGTTGGATGTGAATCTTATTATGTGCTTGTCGGCAATTGTTTATGGAATATACTCTTGCTTCAGCAATCTTTCTCTTGTTACACTGAACAGCTTGTGGTATGATCTTGATGTCTGTGTGCCCTTGTGAATTGCATTAGTGTAGAAGTTGTTTCATAAGCTGGAGGTGAAGCTTTTGTCATAATTGTACTTTTAGGTGCTTCATTTGATCATGATGTGCGCAAGCATTTTTTTCCTGGCGACTATACTTGTTGTCATGTTCTTCCATTCAAATATATGTTTTTGCAGCGAAGGCAGATAAATTTCCCTAACTCTTAACCATTGGAAATTATTTTTTCAGTTCTCATTTTCCCCTAAATGATGAACTCCTACAACAAGCTATGGATATATATCCAAATGAAGCTTTTGTCATAGTTACTCTGATAGGGGAATCCTATATTTGACTACCCTAGAGAAAATCTGAATCCAGTGGCCGCCTGACTTATTAGTAGCCACTCTGCATTTTCATTGACTGATACTAATTGAGACTGATTATTAAAGTGTCCACCTGATATAAAGTCTTTTCCTTGTGTTTACACAAATACTGTTAACTTTGCACGGTCGGAAGTTCTCATTTTGTGAGGTCCATAAAGTTCCATTATTTTCTCTTGGCCTTTCGTTTTCCTGGCCGGTCATGTATTGAGGGTGGGTGAATTGGTGTATCACTGAGCGCGAGAGGGCAAGAGCGAGGGATATAGTGGTTGTGCATGCACTCATAAGTTCGATAATTGAAAGGATCAAAGCACAGTAATAAAAAGATGAATGTCAGAATATTACAAAATCAAGGCAACTTTGCCGAGGTGATCAATTGCTTCTTGATTTCCTCTTTTCCCTGTTGCCTATATTGTGCTTGGCCATGCTTGGGATGCTTTAGGTGGACATCTTGTTTTGGGTCCACTCTGATTCCCCCATGTTGGCAAACATTAATTCAAAATATTTAGGTCAGGAAAGGAGCGGTGGCTTCGAAATTAAGTGTGTTGCACAGGCTCAGCTCTGAATGCACTTTTATTTCTGCAGACCTTTTTGATTGTAAGGACGGGGAGTGCTATGGTAAACCCAATGTTTGCCTCTTCATGTGGTTACACTGCTGGGTTGTATATTGGGTTTTTCCTGGATGTGAATTATATTATGTGCTGGTCTTTTTATTGGCTCTTGCTTCAGCAATCTTTCTCTTGTTACACTGAACAGCTTGTGGTATGATCTTGATGTCTGTGTGCCCTTGTGAATTGCATTACTGTAGAAGTTGTTTCATAAGCTGGAGGTGAAGCTTTTGTCATAATTGTACTTTTAGGTGCTTCATTTGATCATGATGTGCGCAAGCATTTTTTTCCTGGCGACTATACTTGTTGTCATGTTCTTCCATTCAAATATATGTTTTTGCAGCGAAGGCAGATAAATTTCCCTAACTCTTAACCATTGGAAATTATTTTTTCAGTTCTCATTTTCCCCTAAATGATGAACTCCTACAACAAGCTATGGATATATATCCAAATGAAGCTTTTGTCATAGTTACTCTGATAGGGGAATCCTATATTTGACTACCCTAGAGAAAATCTGAATCCAGTGGCCGCCTGACTTATTAGTAGCCACTCTGCATTTTCATTGACTGATACTAATTGAGACTGATTATTAAAGTGTCCACCTGATATAAAGTCTTTTCCTTGTGTTTACACAAATACTGTTAACTTTGCACGGTCGGAAGTTAGGATTTACGGTGCTTTCTCGCGTCCATAGAAGATTATTTACTCTTGTGAACATGCACTGCACATGGTGAAAGGCATGGCACAGCGTGATGACTACATGAGAAGAGGTGAAATGGAAGGCAACAATGAGGTGTTCAATTGATGTCCCATCATATATGGCTTTGCTTGGGATGCTTAGGTGGGCATCTTGTTTTGGGTCCACTCTGATTCCTCTTGGCCATGTTGGTTTCAAACATTAATGCCAAAATTATTTGGTCCATGCTTGGTTTAGATTTATGAAATTTTGGTTTTCTTGATCTTTGTTAACTATCGGAATAATGTTGTATTTCCATTCTTTGGAAATTTACTCCTTCGAAGTTAGGGATTAAGTGTGTTTCAGCTTCAGTGTTGAGGACTCAGAGAATGCATCTGTTGATTAAGCTTTTGTAGGCTACACATGCTCGATTCATTTTACCTGCTGTAGTTGCTTTTTTTTAGTTACATGCCACCTCTTACATTTGACGAAGATTTTGTGATTCTATGGTAAACTCCAATGAAGTGTGCTATGGATAAACTCCAATGAAGCCTCTTCATGTCATAGTTACACTGATAGAGGATTATGTGTCTTCTTTGCATGTATTCTTTTCCTATATATGTAATTATTTTTGCTGTCTTTTTATTGGCTATAGTGAGCACTATTCTGTTGCCTATATTGTGCCTGGCTATGCTTGGGGTGCTTTAGGTGGACATCTTGTTGTGGGTTAACGCTGATTCCCCCTTGTTGGCAAAAAATAATTCAAAATATTTAGGCCCAACTTGGTTAGGATTTATGAAATTTTGGTTGCTTGCTCGTTAACTACGAATAATATATTTCCTTAAGGAAATTTACTCTTTCCGAACTGGAGATTAATTGTTTGCACAGTGGTGAGGACTCAGCTCTGAATGCATTGTTGTGCTTTAGGCTATTTCACATGCTGTAGTTGGGTTTTTTTTTGACATGGCCTCTACATGATGAAGATTTTAGTGTGCTATGGATAAACTCCAATGAAGCCTCTTTTCATGTCATAGTTACACTGATAGAGGATCATGTATCTTCTTTGCGTGTATTCTTTTCCTATATTTGTAATTATTTTCGCTGTCTTTTTATTATTGGCTATAGTGAGCACTATTCTGTAGCCTCAGGCTTATTCTGATTAAAAATTGTAAGCAATTGTTTTAATGGCTCAGTTATTTTGAAATTTTTGGCATTTTGCGTGTTGTAGTAATAGTTGATTTCGGGTGCTAGTTTCAGGAAGGCCTAGCATCTCCGTTAATAATCCAATGTCTCCATAAGATGAACAATTGAGAGCCATGGACCAACATCCAAGTGAGGCTTTTGTCATAGTTATTCTGATAGGTAGATGTATTCATTTTGGTTTGACAGCCTTCCCAAACCATCTTGACCTTTACCCATCCAAAACCTTGTCCTGCAAATGATCCAAGTGTTTGAATCTGCAATTAGAATGGTATTTTCTTTTTGACAAAGATTGTTGGCCTTCTTTGCATATTTAAATACTTTATGGCTGTAGATAAAATCCTATTTTGTCCTGTCATTTATTATCGTTGTGTGGAAAATCAGTAACAACCAATGTCAAATGTGCACATTTTTAGGCCGATACATTGGCAACTTTGCCGAGGTAATCAAGATTCTATTGGTTCCCTCTTTTCCCTGTTGCCTATACTGGAACTGGCTAAACAATGAGTGCATTGTACTGACTTGTTGATTGCCCGTACATCCATTTTTAGCCAACATTCTCTTTAAGCTACGTCACTTTTGTAGATACTTGGGGCAGATTTGTTACCTAATGTTTGATCAGCATGTAAAGAATTTCATGGTTTGTAGTAATTGATGGAAGTGTAGAGTGTTTTATATGGCTGTGCTGTATACGCAAATGATTTTTTTTTTTTGATAAGTAATATACGCAAATGATTATTACTACTATTTTCTTACTTTTAAAGATTGGATTCCCTTCTTTAGTCAATCTGTTGATTAAGTCTTTTTTTCTTTGGCAGAACAAAGATGTAACTGATGCGATTCAGAAGGTTGCTGCTGCATATGACTGCAAAATTGTTGAAGGTGTTCTTAGCCACCAGCTGAAGCAGTTTGTGATAGATGGTAACAAGGTTGTACTGAGCGTAGCTGGTCCAGAGACAAGAGTTGATGATGCAGAATTTGAGGAGAATGAAGTTTATGCTGTGGATATTGTAACAAGCACAGGCGAAGGCAAGGTAATTTTGGAATGAGTAGTAGCCTAGCATGCCATTTCTGTGCATTTTTCTTGCATTTTTGGGTCCTCAAGTTTATTGATATGGAATTTGCAGCCTAAGCTGTTGGATGAGAAGCAGACAACTATATATAAGAGAGCTGTTGACAGGAACTACCACCTGAAGATGAAAGCATCTAGGTTTATTTTCAGCGAAATAAATCAGAAATTTCCTATCATGCCATTCTCTGCTAGGTACTTTTTGAATATTTCTAAATTTTCGTGGGTATTGTCTCTTGCCTACCGTTTTTTTTTTCCTTCCATATTTCATTTGGAGTTCGTTAATAGGGCTCTGGAGGAGAAGCGAGCTCGTTTGGGTCTTGTGGAATGTGTTAATCATGAACTCTTACAACCATATCCTGTTCTTCACGAGAAGCCTGGTAAGAAATGTCTACTTTGGTTTGTCGGCAATCCCTGGTCAGATTGACATAGTTGTAATGAGATTTGCTAATTTTCCGTTTATGGGTTTTTGGTTTTGCAGGTGACTATGTTGCACACATCAAATTCACAGTTTTGCTAATGCCAAATGGGTCAGATCGAATCACCTCTCATCCTCTGCAGGAGCTTCAGCCTACAAAGACAATAGATGATCCTGAAATTAAGGCCTGGTTGGCCTTGGGCACAAAGACAAAGAAGAAAGGTGGTGGAAAGAAGAAGAAAGGTACGCTGGAACATGATTGGTTATGGTTAGACCGGAAACAGGAAATGAACTATTTATGTTTTATGTCTAACTATTAGTTGATTCTTATTGGGATTGCTTCCGCATTGCCAGGGAAAAAGGAAGACAAAGCCGAGGAGTCAACAGAAGCGGAGCCTATGGATGCTACCACAAATGGTGCCGATGGTGCTGCTACCCAAGAATGAGTCCTTTTCTTTTTCTCCCGCCTCTCATTTTTCAAACCCCTCCATGCCAATTTTGGTACTTTGTTCACTCCATTGTATCAGGGTGGATATGAGTTGGTTTATTATAGAGTTTAGACAATGATCCTAAATTGTGTTTTCCTGCAAATACGCCCTTTTTTTTTTTTGTATCTCTGAAGTGTTCCTTAATTTCTTAGAAAATTTAGAAGCATACGGTGTAGTTTCGATCCTCACGGTGTTCCTGTTGAGCGACATTGTTTTCGTTACTGGAAAGCGATAATCGGAGGCTTAAAGTTAAAAGTATCTTGAGGGCCTTGATACTGTGAGTTTTATTTGGGCAGTGAAATTTACAAATCAGTCGATAAAAACTGTTTTAGCGTCTTTTTAAAAAACTCATTGCATTTTAAAAAACATAAAAAAGTTCATTGGTTTGTCATTTTGCTATTAGAATTCACTCGAGTTAATACCGTTATACCTGTTTAATGAAAAATTCATATTGTTCAATTAAAATGTAATGTGTCATATTTTAATTGGGTGGGATAAATTTTCTATTAAACAAGTCGAGTGAATTCGACACTAAAATGACAAAGTAGTGAGGTTTTTAAAAAGTCGCTAGAACCAAAACCTAATGTGTGATTTGTTTGGAAAATCACCCTCACTTTTACCAATCCAGTACCATCAATTGGTGACATGACATAATCAATTAAGCATCTTACTCGCTTTAAAGGTGCAAGGAGACAATTACTATCTTCCTCAGTAATGGGCAACTTAAAGCATATACTCTGCCAGTGCCGGGTGCCCCATTTTCACGCTAGAACCTCTACCTGTAACCTGCTGGTATCATGGGCTGGACCTTAATTTAGGCCTAGTCTGGATCCTTTTAGGCCCATAAGTAGTTTTCTTGGCAACCAAACGCGGTCACAGATGAGAATAGAAACCTACAGAGAACCGGTTGTTTTCTTTCCGGTAGTTCCTTTTTTGGTACAGCATTAAGGGTAAACAGAATGAAGTGTATTTGGTTACATTTGTCGGGGTGAATGAATATATTAGGGAGTTGCTTGAGCATTTCCTAATGAGTTTAGCATTTCATTTGTTCTTTTTTAAAATTATTGTTAGTAAAATATTATTTTTATTAAATTTCGAAATTCAATTTATTTTCTTATATTATGATAACTGATTTTTACCCATTTTATCCATAGAAGTAACACCCACCTGCCGAAGTTCGGGGCCTTACATCTTTTCTCGTGAATTTTCTGCGGCCCCTACCAATAGTCTTACCAACAAATCAAAACATCAGAGCCACATCCAACACCTTAAAACTAAAATCCAGCAACCAGGGGAGTCTGGCGTGTGACCGGAAAGAAGGAATTTCGTGAGTGTTTTCAGAAAATAGTCCTCCTGGCGGGGTGTGATTAATTCACCCCGACACTAAAACAACAAAAATCGAATGTCGATAATCAAAAGATCAAAATCTTTACTTCATTTCCTCCAAAAAGTTTCATTCCATTTGTTTTGCATTACTTTGAACTCACTTTTGCTCACACTCTACACCCTGTATCCAATGTCAAACAGATTCAGAAGCTATTTACAGTGTTTGGTGCAGTCAAATTTTCACATACGCTTGAATTTGAAACTGTAACCTCAAACCAAAACCCAGCTCAAGCAAAAATGATATTAAATGAATAATGGAGAACTCGCACATCCAATCCTAGGAGCCTCCGTATCGCCGGGAGGATCATCCGAACAGACATCACCTGCTAGCTGGCAGCAAATAGAACTTCATAAACACATAACAAAATAATCTGGGCTCGGTTGGAAAGTGGAGATAAGGGTACACAAATTAGTGCCCCCCTGTTTAAGAGGACAATAACTTCTCCGAGGGAGTAACATAAATGAAGCACAAAGGGGGAGGTTCTATACCAAAGCAGCAGGAAAAACACATGGGTTCAAAAACTCACCATATATCCCTCAGTTAATGAGAGAGTGGACAACTTGAAGAGGCCCGGACAAAAGAGCGCCAATTGATAAGAAGAATGCATTGTTGCATGATCTACTGCATCTTCAATGCCTGTTTCAGTTGTTCTAATGCTGCTGGATGCATGTTACCAATGGCTGTATTAAAAGATTCTCCATGAAGGCCAGCACATGTTTGAAGATTTTCTCTAACTGAGGTCTCTAATGACATCTGGTTGATAGGATCAGAAAACTTGATCTACAGAGGGAAGAACAAATCCATTAAAACCAACAGCTAAACTTTCAGTTATTAATCTGAATTCAGCACTTTCTTGTGCATCCCCAAAAGGTTCACCTGTCTTCTTCTTAACTCTATACACGGAATGCTTCCCTCACCATGGGACTTGGTACAGCTCAGATTCTCACCACTGCCATTCACCTGAGAGAAAAAAAAGAAAAAAGAATAGAAGTCACTTCTACAATAACCACTACCTATCCATAACAAACATACCTGGACTCTTCCTCATCCACCTCCTCGTTCCCACTCAACATTACAGTGGTACAAACACTGCATGAATTAAAAAAAAAAAAAAAAAAGCATCATCAAAATACTTATGGCTCAGCCAATACTCAGATTGCAAATACTTAATAAAATTCAAAGCTGAACCCGTACCTCAGAATCTGATCTAGCATATCAAGGACTTGAGGAAGTCTCAAGGTGAGAATTATAGAAAGGGCTAAGCCAAATGTCTTCTTTTGGATGGAAGATACGTTGTCAACCTGTGAGGAAACAAAAACAATTTGATAACACATAAATGAAGAAGTCAAAGCAGTCAGATTAAAACTAGTGTTATTATATATTGCACTTATATAATGAACATCACTATAATGCAAAAATTCCCACTTCCAAGCATGTCACAGTTCCTAAAGCGCCAGACATTGCATTAGAAAATCTTGAAATAATGGGATTTGTTCCAGACAAGAGAGAACTGTAGGACCTTTGTTTATGAGGAATCAAATCTTTCAGCAAGTTCTCTTACTTCCCAAAACAAGGGAAGTGAGAAGGACTCACATAGATTGAAAGAAGCAAAGCCTATCCGTATAAAGTCCATGCTCCATATATAAAAAGAAACGATGCAATCTAAGGTTTCTTGAAACATGCACATGTAACCAGTGTGCACATTGACTCTTCGACAATCATCAAAAGTATCCTAATCATATAAATGCATCTCCACTGACCTTGTCAAGCCAAACGTCAACCAGAGAAAGAAGTATATTCTCTTTGACTGGAATACCCGCCTTTTGGAGCAGTGACAAAGTTGACTGTTCTGATGTTAACTGCGCAAGGTAATTGGTATTCATCACTAAAATCCTTGCCAGGATGGCAGCAGAAGTTGCTTTAACAGCTGTCCTGGAAGGATCACGATCATCTCCTCCACTCAAACATATTGTAATCAATTTCTAGCAGCATTAAACAAAGCTTGATAAGAGACTTCTGAATGGGATTCAGCATATCCAAACAAGCAAACAACCCCACTTACTTGCAAAGTGCTGCAGATCAATGGAGGCACTTCTGCAGGGAAGCACTGCAAAGTAACAAAAGCAAATAAGAAAGACTGTTTTGACAATTAAGGTGTATTATTGTGATATAGTTCTAAAACATAAAGCGCTACAATAAGCATATAGTAAAAATTGCAAAAATGGATCAACTACTCTTCTGGTTTCTAGAGAAATCTGAGGTTTCCTTAAATGGATCTATGCAAAATGGAGACATCACCAAATATCCTCCTAAAACTGGAAAAACATCAGTCCATGAAATCCTGAATATATAGGACGAACCAATACATACAAAGGACAGAGTGAAGGTTTAACCGATGTGAGATTTCCTGAGAATTTATTATATCAGAGGGCAGGGATATCTGACCTAATTAGAGTTTGTATGTGCATTTATATTAGATCAATCTTTGCTTTAAAATCTATCAAAAAGGTGAATATGAGCCAGTAAATATGCTAACTTGCACTGATATATGTGACAAAATTTGTTTGCTTCGAATTGTTTAACCACGAGGTAAATCCATTACAGGTATATGGATGTAGCATTTTTAAGGCAGAAGGGTTTTCTTTCATTTTACAGTAGCGTATAAAAGAAAAAGAAAGAAATAATGAAGAAGTCATATCAATGGCCTATTTGTCCTTGTACCTAGTACCCCGAAAATATACTCACAAATATGTGATCTAAGTACCTGTACTAGAGTATCAATGACAGGAAGAGTGGAAAGAATCCCTTTGTCATTGACATTTCCAACAATGAGATCAAGAATTCTAGCCACACTGGAAGCATGCATCTGTAGAAAATCAGCTCCACCCAAAATAATGTAATCTTCAATTATGGTGACAGAAACCTGAAACAAACCAATATAAATACCAGCTGCACACGAATATAACAGAAGCACAAGAAAAAAGCAACCAGCTGCTTAAAGGATGAAAAAGACAACCAACTACAGCAATCCAAGGGTATCTTGGTGTAACTAATGAGATCTTTTTCTTCTCCATTTTTTTATTTTGAGGAGGCGGAGGGGGGTATGGATAATATATGGGGGAAAGCAGGAATACAGGTGTCAGAAAGCATCTAGATGAGCTTGGAGCCAAGAAGCCCCAAAGCAAGAGAAAGGGAGAGCAAGGAAAGATAGTAGCAATCAGAAAAGTGAAGCCTCTTTATTAAACTAAAGAAGAAAGGTTCATGATACCTTTCCACGAATGAGTTATTTGAATTTCCATATATGCACAATCATTTATAGACAAACCTGGATTCCTAACCCAAATTTCAACCAGCCAGTTGTACTAGCTCCGATAAATTAAATGATCATCCTAGTTTGAGCAATCATTCAGACAGTGAACTCATGACGTTCCAATGCCTTTATTATTTGACATGTTGCAGTTCAAAGTTGAACAAAGAAGGGGAAGCAAGATCCCACAGAGCTTTTAATCTACCAATCAGTAGTACACTGATGAAGAATGTAACAACAGTAAACCAAAAAGGATATGATGTAATCAGATCTCCTGAGTCCAACCTGCAAGTGATCAAAACTTCTTTCCATGATGTCCACAAGAGATGGGAAATATGCCACTAGTTGAGGCACCAATGAAGGGGCATAAGAAAGTGCAGCTTCCCATAACTGCACAAATCCAACAATTGAACTAAGCATATGCTACAACATAATTACAGCCAGTTAGAATTAAGATCAAACTGTCAGACTAACCAGCAGGCTGTCCTCTAGAAGTTCATCTGGGCCGTTTACATCCATTCCCTTCTGCAGAATGGGCAGCAGCAAGGTGTAGCAAAGGGGTGATTGACAGCCAAGTGCAACCACAAAGTTCCGCAAAGCAATAAGGAGCTGAATCAGCAGAAGGCTTTCACCAGAGGATTCCTCCCATACCTTTTAAATTTAAGAAATAAACTAAATAAAAAACAGTAATCCTCAAAAGTGCATAGCCATCAATGCTGAGATATTGTCACTGCTGCTTTAATGAATTGAAAATTCAAGTTTAATATAACAAACAAGTTTAGCAGCCAAGTGCTTAATTTCACCATCACAAACTCAATAACTCAACATCTCTATTGAGTGACCCACAGAAAAAAGAGTCTAACTTCAATCAGAAACTTAGATTTGTAACCCTATGAACTGAAATTGATAGTCCATAATTTTGAGCTTTAAGAAGCTAAACATAACTGTTGCCATACCTTCTGAAAAAATTGCACCAAGTTGTCTGCAAATGGAATGACTTCACTGACATGTGCAATAAGAACTGATATCAAATACAAAACCTGAACCTGAAATAAGTGAAAAGATAACAAGGATGTTAGTTGAATTACGAGGAAAACATCAAAATTAGAGCTCTGAATTTAAGATTATGAGGGATTGAAATGCAAATTTTGCTCCTGCGAGACCATAACAACTGTCTGATAACATGCAGGTCCAAAGAATTGTAGAATATCTAGATAGGAGAAACGCACTGAAAAGGTGCAGATGCATTCCCAAAGCACAAATGAAAATAAGTATTGCACACCCAAACCTTCATAGTTTTAGCATTTCAAACAAGATGGAAATCAGGACATATTATTCCCAGTGAAAAGAAAGTCTCTCATAAGTGCAAACATGAAAGTGATGAAAAAGCCACGTTTTACCTTTGAGTCAAACTCCTGCACTTCCTCGACCAACTTAAAGCATGAACCCCAACATATTGGAAGAAGATCTCTAAATTCTCGTTCCGAAAAGTTTGCATCTTCAACATGTAAGCACAGAGACCGACACGCTGCCAGCTTAATGAGGAATGCAGAACTTCAATAGTTGAAAAAGGATACCATTATACAGATTCAGGAGGCAGGAATAGATCAGACCCATGCAACATACCCTGACAGAAAGGTTTTTGTCTTGTAACAATTTGATCAAATCACAGTATACTGGTCTTTGGGTGTCATCTTTAATCTGTCAAAAGTGTAAACATCAGAAATCCATTATCAGATACTCATTTTCGTTTGTGATAAAAGCATGAATAAGAATGGCTCTTCAAAACAAAGAGAGGCACATATGCGATTACAGGGTTGGATTGGCATAAGAAATGTCAATCAAGCCTAATTGCGCATTGTAGATTCATTGACTATTTGCAAGGCTCCAAACCATATGTCTGTACATATACATATGCTCTTTTTAGCACCTAAACTATAACATTTGAGACATTGCATCCGCAAACTACCCATCCCTAACATATTGCACCCTCCGTCTATTTTTTCCTTCAAATTGAATGGAAATTGACTTTTTTTTAAGTCTTAATTACCACTAGTCCCTGTGGTATTCATTTTTAACAAATTAGTCCATTTGGTACAATTTTGAACAGGCCGGTCCTTGTGGTCCTCTATTTTTCAGATGTATAGGTCCTTTTGTCCACCAAAAGTTAGCCGACTAACGGGATAAATCAATATGGGTTTGGGGTAGGGATGTCCTCTATGTCAAAGATTCCGAGCGGTCTTTGGATAGTTTAAGGGGTCTTGTTTTACGGTCGCTTTTTCTTTGGGCCAATGTGATGTTGGGTTATCCCTTTTCTGGTTTTTCGGATTTTCTTAGCTTTCTTGTTTGTATGTGTTAGGGGTTTTCAGTATAGTCTCTTGTACTGTCGACTCTGTCGTTTTGTGTTCTTTGTTTTTTTTCTCTTTAATAAGATTGCTTACTTATCAAAAAAAAATCTTGGACCCCGTCTCCGTTAGTGGGCTAACGTTTGGTGGACAAGAGCATCTATATATCTAAAAAATAGACCACATAGAGCGGTTAGTTCAAAGTTGTACCCCAGAGAATGATTTGTTAAAAGTGAATACCACAAGGATTGTATCAGTAATTAAGCATTTTTTTAATACGAATGTTGATTATGCTCTTAAAAAGTCACATGAATAGCAAGATTTAAGGGCATAATCGTCATTTAAAAAAAAAAGGAAGTTAATTTCCATCTAATTTAACGGAAAAAATAGACAGAGGGTACAATGTGTTAGTGATTGGTAGTTTGTGGGTGTAATGTCTCAAACGTGGTAATTTAGAGTGCAGAGGGCAAAACCTATGGTAGTTTGTGGGTGAAAAATATATTGTTCCCCCTTTTTTTTTGCGAGGACTCACCAATGACACCATCACAGTACCTTATCCTTCCTTCCCTCAAACTAATGTAACCAACCAGCTATCATCCAGATGAACAACATCGCTATGGACGATTGAGCATAACTTCTTGCCATGAGATAAACAAAACAACTTATCTATGGAGGATACGCCATAAGCTATGGCCTAAAAATAGAAAGTAATATTAGGCAAGGAAAGACTTAAGGACCTCATCTTGGGGCACAACTGCATCCAAGCAAAGGGCACATGCTAGATTTCATGCATGTCAGTTGCAAGAAGTTATCTAGGTTGGTTGCACAAATTATGTGCATGAGTAGACACATCTCGCATCTATACACTTCTTGCAAAAGAGAATGTGAATACCGGGATATCCTTCCATTCCCCTCTCTCACAAAAGTAAAATGTTTTGCAAGACTCAACCATGTTCCTCCTTTTATGGTACATGCTTTTTTCTACCCTGGTTTAATCACATGAAGGAGCACATTTATTATGTGTATTCTGATAGATTGGGCGCATAATAGCGATGACACGGGAAAACATTGCAAACATGAATTTTTCAATTCCTATGAACTTAAACTTTTGGGATAAGTAGTGGAGCTCAAACGCTGACTCCACACTTAGCACCATTTCAGCTAAATATTCCATGTGTTGAGCTTAATATTAAGAAGAGTTTAGCACACACGTGAGGAGTGTAGGAAATATAATTGAACGATAAAAGTCATCCCATCCTATCAGCTTAAGCTTCAAAATATAAGTGCAACTTATATTGTATCTTTTGCATCTTCCACAGACCATTCTGTAGTGCATCACTAGATAGAGGAGGATCACATGTAAGCAGAAAACCTCTATAAAAAACCTTGGACCATAAAAAAAAAATCTTTACAGCTCATGTACTACGCAACTTGAAAATAATTTTACCTCAGAAACCCACTGTCCCAATATAAGTGCAACTTTTCGATGGATGATACACATATTTGGATGATCGTTTGAGAGTTCTTGAGATAGCGCACCATTATACCTAGAATCAATAGTTTCCACAGAGAAAAGTCAAAGATCTGTGAATTATTAACTAAAATAGAAAAGCACCATATAATAAAAGAGCATATTTAGTAATGAAAATGCTACATGATCAACTCAGAGGACCGTGACGGATAGTATACAAGACAAACCATCTAAAAATCAGCCAACTAAGATGCTGAACAAACAAATATTCTTCTTTGCAAGTAAGATGTACTTATTTTGCTTGTATGAAATTTAAAAAGCATAAATTCTCTCCATACCCAAAGAGAATCAAGAGTTCCTGAGAAGCTCTAGTATAGAGTTCTAATATTTCTGCACTACATTGCGTTCCCTTCAGTTATACTAGTTGCTAGAACTACCTCCCCAAAATTGGTTCCTCTGCTGTCAGTCCATGTTGCATCCATTTTTAAAGTACAGCAAGCAAGAATCCAAGATGGTACCAAGTGATTGCAAACAACAGTCCTTTTTAAATGCTGTGGCAGTTGTTAGCACCTAACTGGGATAGGTTATGCAAGGCGTATGTAATTGACAAACACCCTAAATAAAGTGAAGAATGGACACACCAATCTTTGAAGCTGAGGTAGTTTGAAAGCTCATAATAAACATAAGCAGCAGCACCATAAGCAGCATCCTTTAGAAGCAACCCTGGAGTGAGTTCAGTCACTGAAGTCGCACAACCTTTCATTGCCTCTTGAAGAAGGGAAACTACGACAGGACCAAGTAGCTAAAAGAAAATCAAGACCATATAAGCACACACCCCATTTATCGGAAATAATTAAAAAGATTAGGCACTACAATAACAAAGCAAGATGTTATAGAAGCCAATGTGCAAAAAATAAACTGCCACCTACTTGGCTATGGTTTTCAAACAGTACAATGTACAAAGCTTCGGCACATGGCCTCAATTTTTCCGTCCATTGAACCATATCCTGCTCGTGATGAAAAGATTCAGGGTTCTGGTACAACTCCTCCAAATCGCTCGGAGTCAAAACAAAATACCTATTGACACATCAGAATACAGTTTTAGCACAAGATTTTTCTAAAAGGCATACACCATAGACAGAGGAACCCAATATATTTCAAGGTTCTTTCTGAAAAAAATTCTAAGGAATAACAGCATTCAACACCTACAACCTGACTACAAATCCGAGAACAGTTTATTCATTTTACAATTTTTCTGCATAGCAAGATCACTATCATTACACAGGTGCATTAGCTCACTATGTGCATTTCAGAAGCCATACTACTTGTATCTTTCAAGAATTTTTTTCCCTTTGAGATAAATGCTTGTTCTTCGGTGGAATAATTCAGTCAACGCATCAAGTAGTACGGCAAGTTTAATGGCATGCGTTCCTTTATTTTTCTTAATGCCATGCATTCTATCCCTAGGAGACCCTTCCTCTCAGTGCTTGATAGCCTAAGTGTGGATAGGAGTAATCAAGCAAGACACCCAGTAAGCAAACCAAAAGTGAGGCAGAGGTCACAATGTAAATACCTTCGTATCAATACATTACATAAGAGTATTATACGGTCATTGGGAAGAAGCGAAGTCAATACACCACCAACAGAACTGGAAATGTTTTTCTTAATCTGTTCTTGTGTGATCCGATTTTCATCCATCACCCGACCAGTAAGACTGCGCTTGTATTCTTTACATTCCAGAACACACTTCACCATCACCATACATTGAATCAAAAATTGCTCAAATGATAACAAATCGGGCTCAGGTTCTGTTATCTTATTTAAGCAGAACTCCATAACAGGAAGAAGCACACATTTGTCCCCAAATGTAAAAGGATGTCTTCCCTGTATTGCTACTAAGACCTTCATCAATTTAGTACATGCCCTCCCAGTGAAGTCCCAAAATTTAGGATATACCTTCTGAAAAGATGAATCTGTGAAAGTGAAAAGAAAAGAAACAAAAAAGTTAAACTAATTGAAAATTGGAAATCACCAAAAAGAAAAAAGAAGAAGAGAAGAGGGGGGGGGGGGGGGGGGGGGGGGAGATGGCTTCAGTTTCCTTTCTTCCCAAAAGGCATGGAAACCATATAGTTAAAAAAAATGTGGGGAAATTGAGATTTCTTATTGCAAATCTAATGGAGAGATTGCATCTACAACATGTTAGATATGTAAAGCCGCAGAAGTTAAACCCATGACCTCAACCTCCATCCCTTTTCTTTCAGGGGTTGGGTTGGGATAGGGGAAGAAGCCAAAGCCATTGCAAAGACCATTGACAGGACACTTTCAATGTAATTGAACAGTTCTAAATTACTAAATAAAAATTCGTGCAATGCAGAAACTCAAATGCCACATCAACTTTCAGGCATCATCTCATGCTAGGCCAGAAAACTCTTTTTGTAACTAAAGGTACTCGATACCAGAGAGGATAGAAATATTTAAGATCTTCACTAGTCAGTTGGTCATATTTAAGATCTTGATACACCTAGGATTTTGAAGAACTTCTGAGGACAGAGCCAAAGATCCCCATGCACAAGTGAGAAAGTGCTTATTAAGCTCCTGAAGGGTCATGTGATGGCATACACAAAAGTATATCAACTTCGCTAAACCTTGATAATTCATCAACCCCCATCCATCTTTCATGATCATGAAGTCCAGCAAGTTCAATCATAAAGGACAATCAGCTGTAACTTAAAATTTCATATTCTTCACAAACTGGACAACTCGTTCAATATATATCATATACAAAAGCAAGAGTCTCCAAAAGCTTGCGTTACTTGAAGGAATTAGTTACCAGAGGAATAGTACTAATTATAAAAGAGTACGAGGGAGATCTCACAGTATGGAAGAAAGGACTGAATTGCATTCAAGAGAACAGGGGAGACATCCTTGACCGGCTGGACCTCCTAAAAGAGAGAGATAAGTTGGTTAAAATACTCCCTTCAACAAATTGGGAAAGAGAAAGAGGGAGGGGAGGGGGTGGTAGTAGTTGCCCCAACCTCAGAAATTAGAAGTAGAATGAAAATCATTAACGGGAAAATAACAACCTGTATACATTTTGCATCGCTTGGAAACCCTGAAATTATGAGCTGGCGTATTATCTTTAAACACAACAACCATCTCTCACATATTAGATACAGTTCATCGTGATACTGATGTGGATCACTTGGATTATAGCTTTGAGATAGAGTAGAGAAACCATTTAATATGGACTGGACATCTCTCTGCCAAATGTGCCAGCTATAATCAAGGAATTGGCTCGATATCTGTAAAACCAAGTCCGTAGGTATGATCAGCCCAGAAAAAAAGTCATGACATGTTTCATTGCGACTTATGTTACAAAAGACTCTATTCCACAGATAATGAGCAGAAATTGGCTACAGAAGAGAATTCCCAATTCCAAACCACAACTTTCTTTTAGTTTTTTTTTTTTCTTTTTCTGGAGGGGAGGGGGAATTTAAGCTCATAGAAAAGAATGATGAACCTGCAGGATTGAAAAGATACAACCACCTATACCTGTGCAAAGGTCTTTTGGTCTGAAGTAAGACGTTTAGTAGACAATTCCTTCAAGGTTCGAAAAATAATCATAAATATTCGATGGGAAGTAAGAACATCTGCTGATTGAAGCTGCTGTGCTAAAACAGAAAAGAGCTCTGGCCTGGACAAGTCATTGAATCAGCAGATCAGTAAGATGGTCTGCTTGATGAGGGAACAATGAAGAAAACAATAATGGGATGTTGGATATGCATGTACACAACTATAACAACAACTAACTACGATGCAGCAAAAAATATATCGAATATTGCTCCAGCTGAACATGGAGGAAAATAAAAATGCCACCAAACACAGTTACACCTTTATATAAGAATCAAACAAAACTAAGACAAGTTTTCTTTTCTGGATGAAATTAAAGCTCTCCCCTTTAGTCTGGATCCATGGTAACTCTGCCACCACTATGGGATGAAAACCAATGTTCCGCTCCCATGAAGTTTACTTGGTTATGGGCCGTTGCCAACACAGATGGAACACACATGAAAGGCATATGTTTCAGGAGGTAGAAGAGGAATGGTTATCAAAATTGTAAAATGTAAACAAAAAGAACCCGGGATAACTAGGTTACACATTCTAAACCACCCAGAGAGTTAAAAAGGGACAGAATGTGTGGAGGCAAACAGATCCTTTTCATGATTTTTCTAATGTAGGTTGCGAGACCTTTCTCAAATGAAATTTCCTATTGCAAGAAGTTCAAAAGTTTTCTAGTGCAAGAACAGACCACTGAAAACTTATGCTCAACCCAGCCATCCGATGTGTCTGGTGTTAAAGAGAATTGTTTAACACGAGATGCTTCGAATGTATCTTATGACTAATACAAGTACGAAAAATTATACTTTTAAATTATAAAATCATATGTTTTAAGTTATTGTCAGAGCAGCCTTAACAGTTCCACAAGCTTAGAGAATATTAAAGGAGAAATAGGTCAAAGGTGTACCATTCTTTGGGGTAATCAATACGAGCAATTTTGGATATGAGCACAGCCAACATTAAAGCTATCTGTGTAGGCACAAACATAAGCACAAGAAATTAGTAAATCTAATCATTAAATCCAGTAAATACCTTAAGCCTTCCAACGTGTGTGGGGGGTGCGTGGGTGTGGGTGTGGGGGTGTGTGTGTGTGTGGGTGTATAAGAAAGAGAGAGAGAGCATCTGGCATTTCACCTCAAAACGTACTGGATATAATGCAAAGATATATCACGTTTTGTCAACCAATAATAAGCTTATGTAATAAGGCTCATTTTGGCATCCAATGCATTAGGAAATTGCAAGTGGAAGCATTCTACCTAATCATAAAAGTGATTGTACATTGATTTCAGAAGTGGCTCCGACCATTCAAGATAACAGTACCACATATCCCATCAATTCAATGATTTCCTGAATCAACAACACTTCTCCTAGATATTGTTCAGACTCCAACAAATACATTGAAAATTTTGTCCAAGTATAAGTATATTTCAGACTATGTCTATCAAAAGAAGAAGGAAGAAAAATAAGCACAAGAGAGAGAAAAAAAGCTTCCAGAAATACCTGATAATTCTCTTCTCTCAAGTGGGACAAGAGTTTCTGTCTCAAGTGTATTTTCTCCTCATTGCTAATTCCCCTGTACAGAAGTAATATCCACATTACAATCCAGCCTATAAATGACATTTTTTTTGCACATAGAGGTGAAATATACTTGACAGTTAGAGACCGAAACAAACTTGATCATCACAACCCGGCCAACTTTCAGAACAGCACCAGTTCTAAAAGGTGAAATGAAAACACAACAAAATGAATGAATGACTTACGAAGAATCGCGCTTGTTCCTCCAATACCGATTAACACTATTCTTGAAGTATACTGAAGCCATCAAGCGGATATCCACCTGAGATACCAAATCCTTTGCAGTAATTACTTCCTGCATTCACACATGAACATTACTCCGCAATGAACATTACCCATACGAGACCACAATGCAACACGGAGGAGCTAAGAATACCATGAGACAAGAGCAGAAGCCAGGCCTGCTCTCGGACTCGGAGAGCGCCGCCTCGGCCGGTTTCCGGAGGCTCTCGTCGCCGCTCATTGAATTGACGAGCAACGAGTACATCGCTGGTAGGTCAGAAGCTGAGAGCGCCATAGCAGCACGTAAGAATGGAAACCAGCTCGGTAAATGACGATTCGGATGGATAAAGCTCGGAGCTAAGAGGAAAGGGTTTTGGTTTAAGTCCGACTATCAACACATAGGCAAACGCTCTATTGCAATCTTGAGGTTTTGTGTGGAAATTCCAGAGAGGAAGATGGCGATAAAAGAGTCGTTTATATCTCAGGCGAAGAAGTGGAAGTGCATTAAGTGGATTGGGACGCTGGTCGTCGTCGTTTGCCGATTTTACACGGTGCTCCAAAGGTGGTCGTAAAGAACGCCTAAGATCTGGCCCAAAACAAAAACAGAAACAAAAGGCACGCAGACAGGAGTGGGAGAGAGACAGCCTTAGTAAAGTCTACGGTGTGAACCTGTCTTGGGCCTTATTGTGTGGCCCTCGTAAAAATCGAATTTATTGAAAAATCAAACATGTACGAGCGAACCGCGAATTTTAATCTAATTCTTATAATTACATCAGATGGTCCCAGTTCATCCATGATGATGTCCTCGTGACCTTACGTGTTAGCGACTCGGCCGAACAGCGTGCTTTTTTTTTTAAACTCTAAAGAGGACGGTATCTCCTCGCGAGAACTCTCGGCCATGACGGCCGTTTGCCACACCTATTTTCATGCACGTGGTACGTTTATTGTTCAAATGTGACAGTGGGAACTGTGACTCCTGTTCCATCGGTTTTTTACCGAAACAAAAGTGCAACCATTATTTCAGCTCTTCCCATACAAAAATGTCTTATACTTAGGCCAGAACCAGTTAAACATGTTCAACTACAGAGAAATGTCTTATAGCAGTTAAATTTTTGCTTTGTTTCTTCGTTCAAAATCGAATAGAAATAATTGTTAGTTGTTTTTTTGTGAAGAAGTTCTTTGTTAACTTGTGAAGTGACATCTCAACACAAGAACGTACAGAATCTTAATCTTTGTTCTGCTATATATTATTTTGTCGCAGTTAAATTTTTGCTTCTTTCTTCGTTCAAATTCGAATAGAAATCCGAATAAATGATAAAATGGCAAAATTCGTCGAAACCTTCATTCTCTCCTCTAGTTTCACTTGGCATAGTAAGAAAAAATCAGGAGCAACAAGAAGGAGCAATTGTGAACCACTTAAATCAATTTGGAGGTAGATATAACACCAACGTATGGTTCCCTTTCGTAAATTTAATGCCTTTAATTGAAACTAACTAGCGATGCCGTTTCACTACCACCGAACCACCATATACATACACCAACGTTGGTTACCAATGTCATTTAATGCCTTGATAATTAGGCAGTTAAGTTGTGTTTGATCCATTCATAATTTCGTAGAAAGTTGGTTTACTTCAATCATTTAAACTGATAACACCTGCAGTTAAGGGTGTGTCCACACCTTGTTCTATATCTAAAATTTTACTTTTTTTAACACTTCATAAACTCCAATCACCTACTACAAAAAATATAAAAAATTAACCACAAAAATTTTTATCACCACATCAAACACACTCTAAAAAAATACACAAAATCTTGACAGAAGTACTTTTTTATTGAAAGAGGGAAGTTCTGACTTATAATTTTGAGTTTTAAAATTTAAAGATTAAAGTGCTAAAAGGTTAAAAACTTAAGAACTAAAATGATAATTTTCTTAAATAATAAATATTTTTTTAAAATTATTTTTCTCTTCCATCAAATTATCTTTTTTTTTATTATAATAAACATAAAAATTATTTTTTGCTCACTCTTGTACTATTTTTATTTAAATTTTTTTAAAACTCTGATGTACTCTAATTTTCACAGTAGACTCCGAAGAGCCTTGATTTGGAAACAGTAACTAAGCCCCATGGAAGAAACAAATCATATTATCAACCCACCACAAAAACGAAAAAAAAAAAAGAGAAAAGAAAAAAGAAAGAAAGGGAAAGGAGCGAATACTGAGGGCCGTACATAATTGGTCAGGCATCGGGCCACGCAATTTATCATCGGCCCCACTCCACTTCCCTTCAATGGGGCGTTTCCAAACGGCATCAAGAAATCCTGCAATCTGATTGGCTAGCTAGCGTGGATTCACATCTTACTGCCATGTGTTCCCAACTCTCCTGAACCCTCGAATCATCTGGATATTCTCTCCTTCCCCCCCAACCTATAAATTCGACAATTTAATTATCTGAGTTTCTGGTGTCTCTCTCGCTATCCGTTTTTGTCTGAACCTACTCTCAGATAGCAATCCATCTCGTCGGAAACTTTAATCTGCCTGTGAAGTGTCTCTCTTGGTATCCGTTGGTGTCTGAACCTACTCTCAGATAGCAATCCATTTCGCCAGAGTTTCCGGCGTTTCAAAAACTACCACCCGAAAAATATTGGTCCCAATGAATACCCGGTTCACGCTGTGGATTCTTATATCGGTTTCGCTATTCCTTTTAATCTTAGAAGCAAAAAACATCGACCCCTACAAGGTAAGGATATCTGTTCGTACTGTGGTTTCTTATGTCCTGCACGTCCTTTTGCCCCTTAATTCCTTCTAGTTCGTAGAATAACCGTATTATTCTGCTGGCGCCCCTTTGCCCCAAGATAGAAAAGGAGCAGAATTTTGATGCAAATGTAGGTGAAAGATCAGGGAGTGGCAAAAGGCTAGTCATCGGTTTTGGATGACAATGTGTGATCAATTAGTCAATATCATTCTTTA
This sequence comes from Morella rubra, assembly GCA_003952965.2. NCBI lineage: Eukaryota > Viridiplantae > Streptophyta > Magnoliopsida > Fagales > Myricaceae > Morella > Morella rubra. The sequence goes on from CM025850.1 coordinate 36,384,402, forward strand.
CCAATTAGGCCAGCCCTTTGTTATTTCTTCTTCATGGATATATATTCTTGTCAGGTTCTTGGGGTTGAGCGAAATGCAAGTCAACGTGAAATTCAGAAAGCTTTCCACAAGTATGTTTTCTTTTAATTCTCGTCGCTTCTTTTGAATATCTTCTTTCTCTGTTACCGCTAAATTCATTTCCTTTTTCTGTTGGATTAATGTTCAGCAATTTGTATGTCTTCTTGATGCAATAGGAGTAGTAATAATATTGCTTAGTGCTGCCCTGAGGTGCAAAAATAATTTTCCTAGACTGGAAGAAACGATACATAGGGACGCTGTTATGGGCTGGGAATAAAGAATTTGGGGCTATGTTAAACTAGTGTCTAAAAGGTATTTCTTGAGTTGAACTTTGCCTTGCATGGATTAGATCAGCCCTATTGTTAATTTTGCCAACAATAGTATGCGTCGCCGTGAATGGTCGTGTGGCCAATGAAAGTTTAGTCTGAATATTACGCCAGCACTTCTGGGAACAGTGATTACTTTGGAAGATTGCAAATGATTTTCGTAGAGGGGTATTAGTTTGATAAGTAGAATTCTATATCGGAACAAGGTAAGATTCTCATGTTTCCCCTTTTGTCAATCGGAAGCTACAAATCATTCCACCTAGAACTCAGGTGCTGTGTTTTGCAAAGAACCTTTGCTAACTTCAATATCTTAAACTCATGGTTTGGTCTGAGATCATCCACTTGGAATTGCACTGATCGAAAAGGTATTTCACTAGGAATGTATCTGGTTTGGTATAAATGCATTGCTTATATTATGGTTGTGTATTAATCTAATTGATAACACATATATACACCTTCAGTGCGCTGTGCATGAATGCACACAGATGTATATTCTAGGTTACACGTCACTCATGGCAGTTCCTTCATTTCTTCTAGGCTCTCTCTCCAATATCACCCAGACAAGAACAAGAACAAGGGCGCTCAGGAGAAGTTCGCTGAAATCAATAATGGTCAGATGATTTCTCATTTCTTTTTCTTTTCCTGTAGATATGCGAGTTTTCTAAATAATCATTCTCAAGTCTATTTACAGCAATTCAGTTTTTATATTTTTCCTTTTTATGTATTTCTTTTGCTCCATTCATGTTGAAATTTTCTCGTTTTCATCAGCATATGAAATATTATCTGATGAAGAAAAGAGAAAAAACTATGATCTTTATGGGGATGAGAAGGGCACTCCTGGATTTGATGCTGGCTATCCTGAGGACAATGGAGGATATACTTATTTCAAGAGTGGTGGACCAGGACAGGATCAATTTAATTTCAGACCGGGTGAATGGAATAGTATGGGTGGGCAGGGAGGTTCCAAGTCATTCTCGTTTTCTTTTGGTAGCTCTGGCGGTTCAGGCCCAGGATCATTTGGTTTTGGTATGGATGACATTTTTTCCAACTTTTTTGGAGGCAATACCAAAGGTGGGAGTCGGTTTGGTGGTTCAACCAGGTCTCAATCTGCCACTAGGAGTTACCCAAAGAACATCAGGACCATAAGTTCACAGGTCTTTCAGAAGGAAATAACTGACCAGGGGATAACTTGGCTTTTGTTGTCGTACACACCTGCATTGAAGAGAAACCAAAATATTGAATCAATCATTGAGGAGGTTGCCAGTTCACTGGAAGGAGCTTTAAAGGTACGTGTGTGTTTTCGTGTGGTGCGCATAAGGTGTTCTCTACCATCTGAATTTCCTTTGATAATAGTGTTTGCTTAGTTTGTTTTCCCTTTGGCAGGTAGGGAGCATAAACTGTGAAACAGAGCTGTCTTTCTGTAGGGACTTTGGCATATATCCCCGCAGAGCGCCGAGGGTGTTTGTGTATTCGTATATAGCCAGTGACAAGGGTTCTTTGGTGGAGTACAATGGTGATTTGGCTGTGAAGAATTTGAAATCATTTTGCCAAGAACACCTGCCGAGGTTTTCAAAACGAGTTGACCTGAGAGATTTTGAGTTTCACTCTGCAAACATTGAGAAAGTACCTAAGGTCATGCTTCTTTCCTCGAAAAGGGATACACCTGTTATCTGGCGAGTTCTAAGTGGTTTGTATCACAAACGCTTCATTCTTTATGATTCAGAGGTATGTTATGGCTGGCTCTCAGCTTTTTTACTAACTTTTCCTTTCATGCGCCTTTCAGTTAAGAGTAAGATTCTGTTGATTTGGTCTGTCTTTGTGCTGGTATAGCATGTAATCTCTAATTAATTAATTGTATAGGGCCAAAAACTGTTGGGAAGAGTAAGGAGGTTGTACTTTCAAAAAGGACTGACTCTTTATTTACTCGCATATGCTTATATTGTATGCTATTGAATTGAAATCATTGATAAGGTCAAGATCCAATGCAAATTGAATCAGATTCTTCGTCTTATATGAAGAAGATGCTTAGGTTTGCATACTAATAAAAGCAATGTAGGAAAAGATGTAACTCTTCTATTATGTTTGTGAAGGTTCATGACATTACTGATCCGGCTACAAAAAGGTTAGGAGTTGATGCACTGCCAGCTATAGTTGGTTGGCTATCAAATGGGGCGAAGCATGTCCTGAAAACGGGTATCTCTGTGAAAGATCTGAAATCTGCAGTTGATGAACTTAGTATCTTGCTTGATAGTTTTGAGAAAAAGAACAAGAAGGCAGGAGCCAGGAAGGCACAAGCCAATCCAGTGGACAAAGAGATACCTCTGCTGACAAAGTCTAATTTTGATACCCTATGCAGAGAGTCAACTCCTGTTTGCATTATTGGTGCATTCAGATCTTCCAGAGCAAGGGAGAAGCTGGAATCAATCCTTTCTAAGGTCAGTATAGTATACTTTTCTTGACGGTGGGGTGGGGATATTGAAATTATCTAGAATTTTATCCAATTGCAATGGGAAAAGGGGAGACCCGCCGGCCCCCAGGGGGTGTGGGAGAAGAAAGCCAACCCAATAGAAGTGTTTTCATCCTTCTCATCTTGAATGGAACGTGTTAGGCATTCATTGTGGTTGAATTAGAATTCGTCAGTGTTGGCATTTTCTATGTTGAGGATGAAATTTGCTTATTTGGTGTATATTTTTTTACTCAGGTTTCCCAAAAATCACTATCAAGGCGACAAAACTCAGCCTTTGGCAGGGATTCAATTTCCTACACTCTTTTAGATGCCACCGAGCATCCTGCATTCCTAAATGCATTTGAAAAGGGAGGATTTAAATCAGTAGATAAGCTCCTACTGGCCTACAAACCTCGCAAGAAGAAGTTTGCAGCATTTGTCGGTGAAATGGGGACAGAGGAAGTAGAGAGGTTCATCAGCTCTGTCCTTAATGGGGACATCCAGTTTGAGGAAACACGACAGAAGCCAATCCTCAAGTGAGATTTTAACAAACTTGGACTTGTGGTTTCTGATTTCATGTGCATAGCAAAGAGTGATAGAGTCACTAATCTTAGTACGGCAAAGATACAAATCATTTGGACTATAGCAAAGATATAGGTTTTGATGGGGGGAGAGGGTGCTTCATCATTATGTAACATCGCAGATATTTGCAGAGTGGGTGGGAAAATCCTTGGCCCTGCAGAAGAGTTTTTTGTTACAAGATGATAAAGAGTTCCCTATATTGGGATGTACAACTCTAATTTAATCATTTTTCTAACCTTAGATAGTGCAAAGTTACTCCCTTTTTTTTTTTTTTTTAAGTCCATTTAGAGAAATAGAAGATGAATATATGGAAGTTGGTGGTCTAGAGTGATATGATCGTTCTCTCTTGTTCTGGTGTCCTCGGATAATGAAGCAATACTGAATTCTTTTTTTTTTTTTTGAAGTAAGCACAATGGCGGTGATCTTGTCTGAATGATATTCCTGTATGTTGTTTGTGGTCTAGCCTCTAGGCCTTAAGTTGCAGCTCTGATTGGTCAATGACTTCACTTTCTTTTACCAGCAAAATTTCTTTGGGACCATAATCCTTGCCACAGATTTCAGTAGACTAAGGTAACGTTTGTTTCCTCAATATTTTGGGGCATGAAAATTTCTAACAAAACAAACACACTCAAAATTTTTAACTTTTACACATACATACTTCACTTTCACAAACCCAATAAATCTCAATAAAATAAAGATTCCCAAAATTTCAAGAATATTTATCAAAATTTTGACAAATAAATACCCCTAATTTACGAGGACATTCTCTAACTTCTTATGTCACTTAGAACAGGGCGGCATGAATAAATGAGAAAATTGAGCCCTGACACTGCATGGAAGCAAACTGGGGAGCATTAAGTGGTGAAATTTGGGGGTTCTAGGTTTGTAAGTGACCAACCACAGAGACGAAATGGAGCAGTTTGGCCGGCAATTATCAAATCTCTTTTTTAGGAATGTTTAGTCACAGTCGAAGAGGCAATATCTAATTCTGATTTTGACTTTGTCGGAGTTTAGATTTTGCCCTCAACTCTGTTCAATTCTAAGTTTAAGTCGACTTCAAACTGATCTGTTAGAATACGCAGCCCAGAATTTTTGTTAGGTCAGTAGCTTAAATAACAATTTTTTTCTTAACCTATTAAACACTTCGTAGGCGTTTTTTTTTTTCTTTTGGCCGAAAAGGGTAAAATATCATGCCATTTAAAAAAGATAAATATAATTTTTTAAATGTAAGTCGACTATGTTTTAAGGAGTAGAGAAAGAAGAGTCTCAGCCAATATTTAATTTTTGAAAGAATTATTTTCGAAGGAAGAAAATAGGTTCGGTTATTTCTTTCACTATTTTGGTTGAGTTCCCTGCCGCCCGGTGGCCCTTTCTATTCAGTTATTCCTTCTGGGCCCAGTGGACTTGTACGAACTGGCGAAATTTTCCATAAACACCGCTCCTGGCGACGAAACACCACATTATACGAAAATCCTGACCGGGCACATGCCACGTGTCAAAATTGTCTCGGAAAATCCTGTAAGAAAATTGAAAAGTTAAACGCACCTATCAAAATACTGAACATGCCAAAAACCAAACAATTTTGGAACCAAAATTGAAAACATCGGTCGCTAAAAACAAAAGTATCGACATTATACGAAGAGTTGAACAACAATAGATTATGTCTAAAACCATATAACGGTCGGTCAAAAACTGTCAGCTGTTCACCCATACAATTTTGAATAATACCATAACAGAGTATGTTTAGCAAGATTGTAATTGTTAGTTACCTATAAAATGTCAATTTTGATAGTGGAGGGAGGAAGGTAAAATTAAGTTCCATTTCATAGAAATTAATGTGCAAAAGATGGATCAAAATCATCTATAATTTTTTGTCTCAATTATATAGTGTAATTTGGAAAGTGATAGATATCATTCTTGTTTTAGATTAATGTTCCGCTAAGATGAAAAATTCAGCATTTTGGATGAATATTTAGAAAAATAAAAATTCACAACTCAACATACAAAATCTCAAAAATATTCAACATTAACTCTAGCTGCATCTTTCCCACACAAAGCTCTAACAAATATCTGCACACAAACTTTAATATTTTTTCAAAACAAATCAATCAAATCTTTTCTCTTTATACTTCTTCATCAAACTCAAATATTTTTTTACTAAAAAAAAGTGATAATTCATCAATATCTCTAAGGCTACACTTTCTTTGACGAAGAGCTCGCTAAGAAAAAGAATTAATTTTAGCAATGGATACACATCCTTCTAAAAATTCACACTAACTTATTTACAAATAGTAGCCAAATAAAACTTCAATTTATCTAAATATTCACACCACTATAAAATTTTTTTAAACAACCGGAACATAAAAAAGACAATGCCAGACCGGAACAAAGTTCAAATACACATAATGTACCATTTACATAAAAAAAGCCAATTTCTCCGATAAAGCTTCAATGACTTTGAATCCTATGTCTCACTTTGCCTAGCGTGGTAAAAGTTCTTCAATGACTTTTATCGACTGTCAACTTATTTCACATTGTTGACTTCTATGCTCTCATTGTTCGGAGTTTTAACCCCTCATCCTCCTACTATTAGGTTTCCTTGTTCTAAGCTTTAGATTTTAGCTTCTTCTTTTTTTCTTTTTAGTTGTAATATATAATTATTCCCATTTAGTGGTTTTCCTCTCGTTTTGTGCTAGTGTCTGGCATCTTAGAAACTAGAATTATAAATATCAGATAGTATCATTAATATATTTATAATATTAATATCTTAAATTTTTTTAAAAAAATAATATATTAAAATATATACTGTCAGTAGGCGTTGAAGTGGCGCTCAATTTGTTTGGTGGAAGACATCTAATTAGAACAATGAAAGTTATTTGAGGGAAAGGAGGAGCCTGGGTGTGATGTCATTAGATTAAATCTGTTAGTCTTTAAAATTTTTGATGAAATTGTGAATTTTTAGGTGATGTTAAATTTTATTGGTATGCGTGCAGAAGTTGTTAAAAGGATTGTGTGTGGAAAAAAAAGTAATAAAGTGTTGTATTAGAATACGTGTGTGTTGTGATGTTTGGATTGTAAAAAAAAAAGTAGGATGCAAATCCTTAAAAAAAAAAAAGATGAAAACGAACATGACAGGTTTCGTTGAAAATGAAAGTTTTAACATTAGTGCGGAAACATGGGCAAATTCCAATGAATAAAATTTTTATCTTTTTAAATTTTTTTCAGTCATGGAAATATAGGAGGTGTTTGTTTCCCCAATATTTTGGGGCATCAAAATTTTCAACAAAACAAACACACTCCAAAATTTTTAACTTTTACACATATACACTCTACTTTTCACAAACCCAATAAATCTCAATAAAGTAAAGATTCTCAAAATTATCGAAAAATATTCCCCCAAATTTTAGCAAACAAACACCCCATAAACTCATAGGTTTTAAGCCCGTCATGATCATTCCAGTTATGTGGATGGAAGAGGAAATCATTTTGAATATCAGTTTGTCTAAAATAATATTAAATAAAAAATAGTATAAATAATTCTCAAATGATGACATCTTTGTCATGCCCCTAATGTATGTCGTTACTGACAAGCCGTTAGTTTAGTTCCTATCTCTAGTATAATATAAATCCAACGAATTTTTGTCCTATAAGTTGAGTTGTTGCAACGAAATTTGGCTCTGGTTGAAACCCATTTTTTTTACAGCGACGATACTATCAGAAAAATTAGTACAGTGTTTGCAAAACAAAAAATTTAGTATCTAAAATTTTAATATCATTATAATTCTTTCTCTCTCTTTATTTTTTCACAAATTTTTTTTACTTTTTATTTACTTTTCATTTTTTCACCAACTTTTTTATTCTCTCTCTTCGCTTTTTACCAACTCTTAAAATTTAACCTAAAATTTTACTTCCAAACACTATGCTTTAGATGAGTAGGCTTACTTTTCTATCAAAGAGAGGGTACGAGTAACTTATAAAAAACATATAACTCTTGAGTAACTAATATTGCTGTATTTTCCTTTGATTTGAATTCTTGGAGAGTAGAATCTTTAATCTGCCTAAAATGATCTCACCCATCTGATCATGAGCTACTTGACCCGCTAAGGTATTTGCCCCATTACAGAATCCAAATATATATTACAAAGGGGTCATTGAGAAAACTTCCTTGACGCAGCTTCAAGTTAAAAATCTAGGGAATATTCGGTTTGTAAAAATTGTAAGATTTTTCAAAAATTTTAATAGAAATTGTGAATATTTATGTAAATTGGAGTTTTATAATTTTTGTGTTTGGTGAAAAGTTTTAAAGATATTTAATTTTTGATGGAGTTTGTAAAAAGGTGTAGAGAGAGATGATTTGATGTAATTATTTAATAAAAAAGTATTGGAATTAGGTGAAAAATTATGGAGAAAGAATATTTGTTATAATTTTTTTTAAAAGATATTGAATTTGTGTGAAAAGTTGTTGGAGTTTGTGTAAAAGTTATTGTGTTTGTGTAAGAATTTTTGAGATTTTAGATGTTTTTTTGTAAATTTTGTTGAATTATTGTATTCTATAATACTTTTGTAAATAAATATGCCCCTAGTCTAGACCCACACTATCGTGTGGATGTTTAATGCAGTGTGAAAATCCTTGTCTAGACCCACTCTTTCGTGTGGTTATTTAATTCAGTGTCAAAATGTGAGTAATAAATCTACCGTCTTGGACTCGGGGAGACCTAAAACATGGACGCAGGATGTGTCAATGTTTGTACCATCGTAGAAATGTTGGTCGTCGCTAATATGAAAACTCATGGTCTTCTACTTTACTTTTGGCAGCTTTCTTTCTTTATTAATGGACGTTGATCACTTCTTTTCCTCCAAATTATAAGTTCCCACTCTTAACACTGGTTCCAGCGGAAAGGATGATGTTACATTAATGCATTCTTATGGAAAATAAAAGTAAAAGGAAAGGAAAACAAAAAAAGTACATGTAAACGCGGGACTAGAAGTAAAAGTTGATTTTAGTCCACGGTTTTCTCTCAGCCAGAAAATTATGTAAATTTCTTTCACACCGAGAGACTTCCTTTTGAGTCGTCCACTTTGAAGCTATAAAGAAGCAACTAATAGATTGATTATCCTGATGGAAAAGAATATGATCTATGTAAATTATGTATTTGATCTACTGGGTCCCCTCATTCTCATGCATACCATGAGCATTTACAATAACTGCATAGTTTTCACAATCTTTATGCTTGTCCATCGCTATCTCCTCATTAGCTTTCTTATAGATAATATTATATTATCACGATATATATCAGAAATTCTGTTTTAATGTCTTTCCAATCACGTGGATGGAAAAAAAAAATCATTTAATATAATCTGTCAAAATTATGAAATTCGTATATAGTAAATTTTTTTGCAGATTTTTTCCTGAGATTAAATTCTAACTTCTCCCTTTAAAAATCTTTCTATGGGATTAAATGCTTTTTAATTCATATATAAGAACATCATGAATGGATGTCAAAATTATGAACTCTCTATTTTAACGGTGGCATAAATATTCATAAGGGTCCTATTTTTCTTTCTAGATAATATCGGAGTCCGGCAACCATAGTTGCAATTCGACGCTGGGTCGAGCACTTCTAACTGAACAACCAAGGTTGAGTATAAATTTAAGACTAATTGTAAATGAAGAACAATAAATCTAACTATAAAAATAGTCCCAAGTCATGCAAACATATATAGAGACTGAAAGTTTCTTGCAAATCTAATAAATATCAAAACATCATTGCAATAGTATAGCTTGAAAGTTTCAACCACCAACCCATAAAAAGAAAAACAAAAATAAAAGCAGAAAGTCCTCGCATCCATTGAAGGGATACGGGTCTTTATTTTTACATCAAATTAAAACCAAAAGACCAAACATAATTTTAACTATATTACTTCTCCAAATCCTGACTTCCGCGCACTCATATTCGAAAGTATTCTCTTCCAAGATATTGTTGAGGGAAGATCCTGAAGCAGATATCGTCAATCTTGGTGTAGTACCATATCCTCCACCTCTTCCAAAACACAAGTGGCCCAATAACAACTCCAAAGCCGAAAACAAATCCTAGTTCAACACTTATGAAAGTTCCAATTAATTGCATTTCTAGAATTTGAAGGAGTTCTTTCAAATGCTGGAGTAGTGATTCTGGCTCTTCATGTGCACATTTTTCTTTCAAAGGGAAGCCACATAATCCTTTGTTTCCCTCGTATGAAGTTTCCGAAAATGTAGTGAATTGCTTGACCAGGAATCTTCCACAAGTTGATTGAATGAAAGATTGAGGACTGATAAGAAAATAAGACCATCTGCAAGTTGTACAGGGATCTCCCCGTAAGCTTGTTGCTTGATAGGTCTAATGATTCAAGTTGACTCAATTTTCCCAAAGATGGTGGGATTGGGCCCGTGAAAGCATTATGGGACAAGTTGAGAAGATATAGCAATTTGAGTTCTCCTAATTCTTCAGGTATAGGGCCGTCGAAATTGTTGCACGAAAAGTCAATCAAGGTAAAGATAGATAGGATCTTCCTAGCTCCGTCTGGATACCTTTAAGGATAACTGTATCACATCCATATTGGTAATTCTCGAGGGATATAAACTGAACCATCATTCATTCATCTGATATGACTGGCCGCCCCCTCCATCGTCACCCATCATTGGTCCAATTAAAAAAGCCATTTGTGGGAAGCTTACCACTAAAATTGTTGGAAGCCAAGTCTATGATCTGAAGCATCGGCCATGTGGCATTTGCCCTGGACAACCAATGGGCCCATAAAACTTATTAAATCCCAACATAAGGATTCTCAACCTAGACATATCCTTCAAGTAACATGGGAAGGATTCCTCGATGCGGTTGTTCCCAATGTCCAAGACCTTCAAGAATGTGCAACTGGCCAAGATTTTGGTAATTCGCCTTCGAGTTGGTTTCCATTGAGAGCTAAAACTTCGAGGCGCAAACTTGGAAATGTGTCTGAAATGGTGCCAGTTAAGTTGTTTCTCCGTAGATTCAGCACATTTAGAGTCTCACTCATTCCAATCAAGCACTGTGGAATAGAGCCACTAATGGAATTATCAGATAGATCTAGAAGTAGGAGCTGTGTAGCATTGCATATTGATCAGGGATACTCCCGTAGAGTTTATTGCTTGAAACGAGAAGGAAAGCATCAGCAAGGAAGTTACCAATGCTAGCCGGTATGTAGAGCTGAAATTATTCCTCGATAAATCCAAGTACAAGAAATTGATGTGAAACTGGCAGAGGCCCTTGGAGTTGGTTGGAGCGAAGGTCCAGGAAATCCAAACTCGAAGAATTGAGCAAATATTGTTCCCTATTCACCAAATTGTTAAAAGAGAGATTTAAATAATTAAGATAAGGAAGTTCCCAGACCCATTTCGGTATCTCCCCTTGAATATGGTTGTTTGAAAGGTCTAAAGACAACAAGTTGGATTGGTTTCTCAAGCAATCAGGTTTCAATTTGCAAGCCAATCGCATACAGGAAAAATTGGTTTGAGAACATTCAATTGACAAATTGTTGGCTGAAAGGTCGAGTATTAAGAGACTGAAAACTGAAATATCAAATTAAGCTGGAAAGAGCCATTAAAGTTGTTTGAAGAAAGGGAGAGGTATTCAAGATGTGGAAGGTCAAAGAGAGACATGGGATTGGCCCTTCTAAATTGTTGCCACTCAAATCAATTTAAGAATTGGAAGCAGAAATGTTGGAAAATTCATCCACTTGACCAGAAAATCGGTTGTAGCCAAGAAACAAGTACTGCAATGATGGAAGGGAAAATAGAGAACCTGGAATGCTTCCTTCAAGTAAATTGTCGTTTAAATCAGAATCTTCAGGTTGACAAGTTCTTCCCACCGATTGGAAGTAATTTGACCTGTTAAGCGATTACCGGACAAGATGTATCTCAGTCAAATTCTTGGCCATGCTGAATGATGGAATTGGTCCAGTGAAATTGTTGTATTGCATGGCCAAATAAACCAACTGTGTTAGGCTTGTCAGTGTGCTTGGGATTGGTCCGCTAAAGCTGCAATATGAAAGATCCATGGGAGAATAACCACTCTGGACAACATGTGGTAATGTCCCTGAAAAACCTGTTCCTGTGGAAAGCATGTCCCTGAAAAACCTGGAAAGTTCGAAGAGATCCATTAGAGGAAATTCTGGTAACGAACCTTGAAGTACGTCATTCCTGATAAATCAAGAATTTGTAGGGTCGGGACCTGCAAGATCTTTTGCGGAAATTTACCCTTCAACTCACATTCAGGGAGACTCAAGGATGTCAAATTTTGGAAATCTGCAAAAAACTCTGGAAGTGGAGCAGAGAAATTGTTACCACCCAAATGAATAAAAGAGAGGGACTGAAGATTCAGTAAGGAGGAATCAAGTGGCCCTGAAAGTTTACAGCGTGACATGCTTAACACACTTAGATTTGGTAATGAAGATGATAAAGCATGACACCACTCATACCCTCCAGCTGATATATCCACACCATCAAGATACAGCTCCATGAGTGCCGAAAGGTTTTGAAATAGCGTAGCTAAATCAGGACTCTCAATTTCAGCGGATTAGTGAACTGATGCCCAAAGGGTGGATAGGTCAAGAGTAACCAACCTTGTGAGTTGTGAAATCCCAATGGGAATCTGACCCTGAAAGCCAACTCCTGACAAATTCAAGTAACTCAAATTCTTCAATTCCAAAAACTGGTCGGAATATCGGAACCAGTAAAATCGTTGTCAGCCAAATTTAGGTGCTGGAGATAGCGAAGACTGAAAAGACTACTTGAACTATCAAGTCTACCACCGGAGATCCATTCACTGCTCAGGTCGAGACCAATGACACGTCCCTCGTTGCATGTTACACCTGCCCAGAAGCAGCAATCGTCATTTGGATTCCAGTGCACCAGTTTTCTCGACGAAGAGGGTCGAACTGGAGGCTGTTCTTCAATTGGAGCAACAAAGATTGTTGATCGCCAAGACATTGATCAGACACCGCATAGATGCAGAAGCTGAGAAAGAGTGAGCATAACGGCATCAAGAAAAGCGATGAAAAGAGTGAAACCCTCATTGGAATCTGTAATCAGAGACACCTTGAAAGTTGACTACACTGAAGCTGAGATCGAAGGGCTACAGAGAGAGTAAAATAGGAGGGAGAAGAAGATGAAGAAGTAGCAAAGGCTTTGCATCAATTGGAACAATAAGAATATATCATATTTGAATCACTGATTGTAAACGGGATTGCTATTGATATCGTGAAAGACGGAGAGCATCAATTAGCAATAACCTTGAGAGGAAGCGAAAACTTCATACGATGAAAGTAGAAGACGAGTTTTTAGTGATCCCTATGTGTCACTGAGTGAGGACCTCTATTTAAACCCATCCCCTATTAGAATTTACACAATGTGTGAAAGGTGGGTCTAACTCAACTCCAAAAGACGCCTTGAGTAGTGAGGGATACCACAACCTTATAAGGAGCACATTGACTAGTTTCTCTAGCAATGTGGGACTTCCAACACGCCCCCTCACGTGTGGCGGGAATATATCCAAGCCAACACGTGGAAACGGGTGAAACGGTGGACCACAAACTAGGAACTTGCTCTGGTACCATATTAGAATTTACACAATATGTGTAAGGTGGGTCTAACTCAACTCCAAAAGACGCCTTGAGTAGTGAGGGATACCACAACCTTATAAGGAGCACATTAACTAGTTTCTCTAGCAATGTGGGACTTCCAACATCCCCAGACCCACTCTAGTATGCTAAATCCATCGAAATGTGGGTCGTGGTCTTCTACTTTACTTTTTGGCAGTCCTAAGGGTTTCTTTATTGGACCTGCATCACTTCTTTTCCTCCAAAGTTCCCACTCTTACAATGGCCCCAGTGTAGAAGTTGATGTTACGTACATTGGAATTAATCGTATGAAAAACAAAAGATCAGGACATTTGAACGCGGGACGAGAAATAAAAGTTGATTTAAGTCGACGGATTTCTTTGATTTTTCCTCCCTTACAATGTTTCCGCGCGCGGCTGTGCAGTTGGTTAAAGTAAATGTCTTCCCACACAACACACTGGCCCAGCCAGAAAATTATCTTTCACTTTACGACTTCTTTTTGAGTCGTTCACTTTGAAGTTTTAAAGAAGCAATTACCAATGGATTGATTATCTAAATCTCCATGCCTATCAGATAGATGTCTCGGTTTTTCTCATTCGCTTGACTTTGAGCAATTTATCCATTCTCCACGGCAAACACCTTTAAAGATATTATACAGGCTACCGCGAATATATAAGTTCTTGCTAAATTAACACTCGGATTATAGGACTTGTTAACTAGATTGTTTTGAGGTTTTACCCTTGTACTCATAACTCTATCAGGGTGTCTCTCAGTTGAACTAAATTCTTCATAGCCTAATACATAATTTGAATTTGAGTGCAGCAAATTTCCCTTCATGAATCTTCTCCTATATTTTTAATTGCTATCCATGGTAAAATTAGGTGACAAAACTCCACGTCTGAAAAGAAAAGAGTTCCGCTAACAATAAAAACCCACACAAAAAAAAAAAAATACAAGAGGTAATAAATCCGAACCTTCTACCCCGAAAGAGGGCTGATTTGCGGAATCAGCATCCATGGCCGATAATTTTCCTTGTCGATCGAGTTCTATGATTTGTATTCATAGCCTCCCGGGGGCAAAGAAAATAAATTTTTTGGGGTAACTAATGTCAATTAAAAATCAAAGAAGGTCATTACATCAAAAATCTAACATCGGAAAAGAACCGTATTTATAAAAATTACGAGGAATGAATGTTACAGAATGGCATCAGAGCAGATATTATAAGATTTTGTAAACTCATTCATGAAAAGATTTTAATTGAAGTCAGAGCATATGTTTGGAGTTAATAAGAGGAATAAAATGAAGTTAAATTTCCCTGTGTTATAAGATGTATTAGTAGATATTGATATTGATTTCGGTTTAGCCCTTGACGTTGGATGAGCTTGGGTATTAAGACTTGATTAATCATGTCATGATTAGAAAAATTGTGAGATGATTTTGTCAAATTATCAAATTACCCAACGAAAGGGCGATGAGCCTTATTCTCTAAGCCACTATTGATAAGATTCGCAGTAAGTTCATCGTCTTTTGATGCTATTATATATAGAGTTGCTGATGTAATCCTTGTGGAGATAAATTTCAATCCTCGTGACCGAATGATTGGAAGGAAATTCATCTTTTTTGATATTTTAAAGATGACAAATTAGAGCTATCTCAACCTCCATAACGCCTTTTTTTTTTTTTTTTACTTCTATTGAGGTTTGTAAAAAATGTTTTGGAATTTGTAAAAAAAATTATTGAAGTTGGTAAAAAGATATTGAAGTTCTTGAAAAAGTGATTGTAAAATAGCTTTCAAATTTTTATTTATTTTTTTCCCAATCAAACATAGGGTAATTTTTTTTAAAAAATTTGTTTATTTTTTCATAAAATTTCCTCGATTTTTATTTTTATTTTTATTTTTCTAAATATTTTGATAATTTTGTAATTATTTTTAAGTTATCCCCTTTATTTTATTTAATATTTTTTTTCTGATTTTTGTAAATTAATTTAATTTTATTTGTCGTTATTTTTTTTAAACATCATTATAACTAAAAGATAACATTATAAAATAAAAAATAATATAAATAATTCTAAAATGATGACATCTTTGTAATGCCCCTAATGTATGGCGTTACTGACAAGCTTAGTTTAGTTCCTAATACGTTTATCTACCACTAACTTCGATCTCTAGTATACTATAAATCCAACGAAATTTGGTCCTATAAGTTGAGTTGTTGCAATGAAATTTGGCTCCTGGTTGAAACCCATTTTTCTTGTAGCGACGACACTATCAAAAAAATTGGATGAGTAGGCTTATTTTTCTATCAAGAGAGGGTACTCCAATTATAATCATCACTATATATAAGTGGTGGGAAAAAGTTGGATCTTGGTAACTTATAAAAAACATGAAACTCTCGAGTAATTTATAATATTGCAGTATTTTCCCATGACTTGAATTCTTGGAGAGTAGAATCTTAATCTGCCTAAAATGATCTCACCCATCTGATCATGGGCTCCTTGACCCGCTAAGGTATTTGCCCCATTACAGAATCCAAATATATATTACGAAGGGGTCATTGAGAAAACTTCCTTGAAGCAGCTTCAAGTTGAAAATCTAAATAGTAGACCCACTCTTTCGTGTGGTTGTTTAATGCAGTGTGAAAATGTGACTAAACAGTAGACTAACACTGGCCCCAGCGTAAAGGATGATGTTACATTGCATTCTCGTGGAAAACAAAAGTAAAAGAAAAGGAAAACAAAAAAGTACATGGAAACGCGGGACTACGTTGATTTTAGTCTACGGATTTCTTTAATTTAGCAAGTAAATTATGTAAATCTCTTTCACTTCATGAAGAGACTTCTTTTTTAGTCGTCTACTTTGAAGCTATAAAGAAGCAATCAATAGATTGATTATCCTGATGGAAAAGAATACGATCCTGCGATCGTTGTATTTGATCTCCTGGGTCCCTCGCTCTCGTGCATACTATTAGCTTCTACAATACCCGCATAGTTTTCACAATCAAATAGCTATCTCGGTGTTGTTCATTTCCTTTATTAGATATAATATTATCATCAATCTATAATATTTGATATAATATTCTTACGATATATATCAGAGATTATATTTTAATATAAGATATTGTCAAGATCTCACATATTTAATTTTAAATATAAGGAGATCTTTCTTATCATGATTTATATTATCTCTAGAAATAGAGACATTTCAATGAAAGACACCAAAGTCATGGGCAAACTCTAACGTAGAATATATATATATATAAGTCTTTATATAGGCGAAAGAAGAAAGAGAAAAGACAATAATATCCTTAACTTTACTGAACAGTGAAGGGTATTTTTGTAAAGTGTGAACAGTAGAGGAAACAGTAAAAGTAAGGGTAATATGGGAAATGACCTGATATATGACGTAAGGAATATAATAATATCCTGACATAATGCTGACATAATATTTGCTGACGTCTTGTTGCTGATATCACATTCTGACGTAATGCTGACGTAATGCTGCTGATTCTGATATTTTTAAACAGTTGATTGTATACAAAAATACCCTTCACTGTTCAGTAAAGTTAAGGATATTATTGTCTTTTCTCTTTCTTCTTTCGCCTATATAAAGACTTCACCTTCTCATTCCAAACCACGACTCAGAAATCAAACTTCTCTCTCTCTCTAAGCCAGAGCCTCTCTCTCTAGATCTCCGACCAATCACCTCCATATATATATTCCAGTCATGGTTAATTTGAGTGTAAACATAAAATAGAGCCTCAGGCCTTGTGGAACAACAGGGCATGGAGTTTAATTATAGACGACTATAAAAATCTTACATTAGTCCCGAGTACAAACATCACTACAAGAAAATCGGTGTATAGCGGCGCTAGGTGGATGTCGCTAAAACTCGATTTTTTGTCGCTGCAACTCACAGGTGACAATTATAAAACTGTCGGAGCCCTGTCGCTTTTACGTCGTCACTACATGTAATTGGCAGCATATTTTACTCTCAGGCGCTGTTTATTTAGTAATAGCAACAAATACTGACGTCACGAGAGTGCACCCCATTCTGTCGCTATTACCACTTTCTTTGGTTTCATTTCTGTCGCAGAAAGTTTAGAACAACAAATTTAATTCGTTGCAAATATAAGCCTAAACTATTGGTAATGACCATGATTATAGGTCCTGTATTTTAACGACATGGTTTTATATTGTTGCAAGACATTTGTGGCTGCTATTCTACGTTGTTGCAAGATATTTTATCTATTTTTATAATTTTTATATTTATGAAACCATTCTCTACGTATTTTTTGAATTATATGTTATAATTTTTTGAATATCATAATAACTATAAAAAATTAATAATATTATTATTTAATTTAATAATATATAAATCATTCAATTTTGTCGCGCACGACCTGTGTGCAAGGCTGCGCGCTCGAGGTTGGGAGCTGGAAGGCCGCTCGCGGGCCTGGGCACTAGCATGCCGTGCGCGAGGCCTCGCACGCAAGCCTGTGCGCTGGAATGTCGCGTGCAAACCTTTGCGCTGGAATGTCGCGCACGTCCTATGCGCGCGAGCCTAAGCTGGAATGTCACCAATGCCCTGATTCCAAGAAATACAAGTTCCCACAAATGGATCAGGGGAAATTACCATACAAATTATCATGAAAAGGACTAGTAGCAAAGACAAAATTCCATAAAATCACACCAGATCCTCATGATCGTGTAACCAACAGGATAAATATAGCGACTTAGGTCCACAACCCATCAAGTAAAAAACGCATAATTCAGTAATTTTCTTTCAGTTTCTGTAAATCCTAGACATAAGGACCAAGAATTTTCCATTTCAAGACAAGCGGGAAAAAGCGAAGAAATTAAGGTATTTGCCCCATTACAGAATCCAGATATATATTACAAAGGAGTACTCATTGAGAAAACTTCCTTGAAGCAGCTTCAAGTTGAAAATCTAAACAGTAGACCCACTCTTTCGTGTGGTTGTTTAATGCAGTGTGAAAATGTGACTAAACAGTAGACTAACACTGGCCCCAGCGTAAAGGATGATGTTACGTTGCATTCTTATGGAAAACAAAAGTAAAAGAAAAGGAAAACAAAAAAGTACATGTAAACGCGGGACTAGAAGTAAACGTTGATTTTAGTCTTCAGATTTCTTTAATTTAACAAGTAAATTATCTAAATCTCTTTCACTTTGTGAAGAGCCTTCTTTTTTAGTCGTCCACTTTGAAGCCATAAAGAAGCAATCAATGGATTGATTATCCTGATGAAAAAGAATGCGATCTTGCGATCATTGTATTTGATCTCCTGGGTCCCCTGGCTCTCATGCATACTATGAACTTTTACAATATCCGTATAGTTTTCACAATTAAATAGCTATCTCGGTGTTGTTCATTTGCTTTCTTAGATATAATATTATAATTAATTTATAAGATTTGATATAATATTATTACAATATATATCAGAGATTATATTTTAATATAAAATATTATCAAAATCTCACACATTTAAGTTTAGATATAAGGAGATTTTTTTTTATCTTTTTTCCAGTCATGGTTAATTTGAGTGTAAACATAAAATAGAGCCTCAGGCCTTGTGGAACAACAAGGCATGGAGTTTAATTACTATAAAAATCTTACATTAGTCCCGAGTGCAAACATAAATATAGCGAATTGCATAAGAATTTTTCTCATGAATGCGAGACTGAGGGCTAATAAAAAAAAAAAAAAAAAAGATCACATGGGAGCTGTATCGGAATCGGTAAGCTTGTTGCTGGATAGGTCTAATCGTCCAAGTTAGACTCAGTTTTCCCCGAAATGGTGGGATTGAGCCTGTGAAAGCGTTATGCGACAAGTCTGGTATCTTGGACGTGGTCAGTCATTGTTGCTTTGTTGGACCCCTCATGAATTCCTTTTCGTCAAAATTTCCACTTTACATACAGGCCCGGCGTAAAAGATAAGGTTGGTCGACCTATTCTTTCCTCCCTGAAAGACTTTCCAGGCCCATAAAATTAATTATATTGTAAACTTCTAAAGGAAACTATAAAAGAAAAGGACAAGAAAAGCACAAGCAAAAGAAATAAAAGAGGAGTTGACCTCGCGGGGTAAAAAATTTCCGCAGGAATACTTGAGTTTGATTCATTATACGGATACCTGTAATTTAATTAGTATTTAGTTTAAAGACACATTGAAGTGTCTAGACTTCACAGATATTTGAGTTCAAAGTTGAGTCAAGAAGAGGAATCAAACTCGGTTTGGACCAGACTCCTTTGCAATACCTAGGGTATTGCATGAGGAGCAATTCTAATTTCAATACTAACCGCTTATTGAAATTGACGGTTATAAGTTTGACACGTCATCTATTTGGGTAAAAAATTGAGAAAAAAAACAAAAAGTACGCTAACGGAGGTCACCAACGCCTCTTCTAATTTTTTTGAATCTTTATTATTATTATTATTTTGTATTTTCTCTAGCTTTTCCTTCACGCTTTCATACTTTGGCACCAGAGAAAGAGAATTATCTCCCAAGTCCCTTTGCCTAACCCAACACCTGGTGACTCCTTCGTCTTCACTGTTTCGCTCACCATCACTAACCCACGAAAGTCATCTCTCCTGATCCCTTAAAATGAGCTTTCTCACTAATTTCGAAGTCATTTCTTGTTGAAGTTCTCAAAGTTCTCGAATTTCCTATCTTGATTTATTTTGGCTTGATTTCTGTTCTCTCTGAGTTTACCAAATTGGGTAATACGTGGTTTCTTCAACAGTTAGCCTCTTTATACCCTTGTTGCTCTACTTACCTTTTTTATAATTTTAGATTCGGACACTATCTTCTATAATGTGAAATAGTGGCTCAGAAATTTGTATTGTTTTCCTTTTTTCA
Source organism: Morella rubra (assembly GCA_003952965.2). Taxonomy (NCBI): domain Eukaryota; kingdom Viridiplantae; phylum Streptophyta; class Magnoliopsida; order Fagales; family Myricaceae; genus Morella; species Morella rubra. The sequence goes on from CM025850.1 coordinate 36,404,318, forward strand.
ATAGAATTAATAATTTATGATAGCATTACATTCTTTAATTTTGAAATATATGAAGATGTATTTAACCTTACTTGACCTGTTCAAAAAGATATAGGAAGCAACTTCAGACATATATATATATAAAGATAATTGAGAGATACTATTTTATTTTCTTCATTGGCCAGTGAAATAAGTAACTGACAGTAAAAGTGCTGTCATTTATGACTCAACTATCATAAAAGATAAGGACATAACGCGTCCACCTAAATTAACAGGTGTAAGGCAGACACGATCAACCGACGATCCGAATTATGAAGCCAATTTTTGTGCTGTCAATTTGGAGAACATATGATATCTGCCTTTTTTTGTGGCCTTTTTGACCAAATATCACCAAATATACAAAGAAGAGATCAAGCCTTGTACCAAGGTGAGCAGTTTTCCTTCATTCGTTTTGGCAAGTACTCGTATTTCTTGTGACCTTTATGTACTCTAATTTCTCGATCACACCATCTATAATACTTATATATTAACTTATCCAAAAAAAATAAAAAACAAAAATTGGACGTTAGTAAATTAACTTAAAAACAACAAATGAGGACGGTGAACTATAATGATTAACAAAGGCTTAATTACAAAAAAAATATTTAATAATAAAAATGCCCAATTAATATTTCATAAGGTATTCACTGTACTGATATTCTAAACCCAAATTTAGGTAATTAGAGACCTTCTAGACCAGCAAAGAAAACTCTCGCTAAATTAAAAAAGAAAAATAAAGACAGAGAATGCACGGACAAATACCAAAGAGGAATAGTTGGATCTCTCTTACAAAGCGTTTAACTTATAACCCATGAAGGAAACTTATTTCGTCTACTGCAAGACAGAGATGGGTTTCGTGAGAACAATTTGAGAACTTCAACAAGAAATGGCGTAAAAACAGGAGAAAAAGGCTCATTTCCGGGGATTAGGAGAGGTGAGTTTCGTGGGTTATTGATGGTGACCGGAACGGTGAAGACGGAGGTGTTTATATTGAAACCAAACAGGAAAGGGAAATCAAAGTACAGCAGTCTTATAGAATCTGAGTCGTTCTGGCGAAGGAGATGGGTTCTCTGCGTCTCTGCGTCCAAGTGTGAAGGGTCTCTTGACTTCGCGAAAAGATTAAAAATTGTAGTAAGAGGTCAAAAACTTTTTGAAAGAGGTGTTAGTGAACTCCCTTGCCCGTTAGCGCCACTTTCTTTTTTTTTTTTTTTTTTTTTCACTTTTTCACCCGGATAGATTACTAATCAAATTTGTAGCGGTCAATTTAAGAATTGCTCCTCCTGCAGTACCCTAAATATTGCAGAGGAGCATCGTCCAGTTTATTGTTACTCTTTTAATATAGCAGCGCGTTCTCAGACGGATGAAATTGGTCTAAATTCAAATGCAAAGACCATATGCAATAAATAATCTCTCACTATTCAAAAAGAAGAAAATAATGTGAGAAAGTAAATGTTTTGTTTGGTTTGGTTTTGAAAATATTTTTTGTGTTTGTGTTTTTTGGAGGTAGTATAGATTCTCTTAGGATTAGTGAAAAATTTGTTAAAAATTATTAGAGTTTGTAAAAATTATTAGATAGTTTGTAAAAAATTATTAAAATTTGAAAAAAAATATTAAAATTGATGGAAAAAGTAATTATAAAAAAAATTTTAAAAATATTTTAAGATCAAAACAAATATAACCTAAAAATCTCCTCCCACCAAAATTCCCACTCAAGACACGGCAAAGCCCAGCCAAAATATTGATTCTTTTTATTTGTCCTCCCTTCAAAAGTTTGCGGGCGTGTGGAAATCTGTTAAGATGGGGATCTTAAAAATTACACGTCTTCCAAGTTCCAAGTTCTGAAAGATTTCCCAACTTTTGAATCACAGTAAGTTGCAAATAGCCGCTAACGACGTTGTTTGAAGGTAACATCCACTTGCCTAGCAAATTGTTTGTTGGAGATCAACTAGTGATGGAAGGGAAAATGAAACTGGAATTGGACTGCAATCTCAAGGCTCTCCAGCATAAGAAGTTCTTCCCACCGAGCAGATGTAATCTCATCACCTGTTAAAATTGTTATAGGGAAGGTCTATTTGGGTGATATTCTTAGAATGCTGAATGACAGAATTGTCCGGGTGAAACTGTTGTATGACATGTCCAAATGAGCCAATTGTGTGAGGTTTGTCATTGTGGTTGGGATTGTTCCAGAAATTGCAGTATGAAAGATCTATTGGACAATATTTTGAGGCTTCTTCTGGAATATTGCTCGAACTTCCCCACAATTTGGAACTCCTTGAGAGGTGGGAGCTGCCGGCCGAGGTGCTTGATGTGTTCCTTGCTGGCTGAGGTTCTACGATCCGTCATTTTGCTTGTGCTGTTGTATCTTCTGTTGGAGGTTTAAGTATGGTCCAGCATTTCTTAACATCCGGTAATATGTTTAAACAACTTAACCATACTTTTCTTGCTCTCATTCCTAGGATCATAATCCATCAATTGTTGAACAATTCTGACCGATTAGGTTATGTAATGGTTGCTACAAAATATTGCAAAAATTCTAGCTAATCGTTTAAATAGTGCTGCCCAGAATCTGCCATATCCAGTTTTGAGGGAAGGGGTGACACTGCCTCCAAACATCCAGATGGTGGCAGAACCTTGTTGACCATAACTCAGGTGGTTGGAATTTGTCGTTACTCCATTCTTTATTCCAGCCAGAGACGATTGAGCATGTTAAAAGAATGATCCAAATGGAGCAAATTAGGGAGCATTTGATGGTGAATTAGGAGGGGGGGGGGGGGGGTTCTAGGTTGGTAATGGAGCAGTTTGGCCGGCGATTATCTATCCCTTCTTGAGGGGCGTTCACCTACATAGTTGGACTCAAAGAGTCAATATCCGACTCCAACTTTGTCGGAATTTGGATTTTACCTTTAACTCTAACTAAGTGTAAACTGACTCTGAACCGATTAATCGGAGTCTGCTTAGAGTCAGGCAATCAAGACCTACGAGTCTGATTTTTTGTTCAATCATCAGTCAAATAATAATTTTTTCTTAAAAGATTTAAGCACTAGGTTTTTTTAAAAAACAAAATGCTCAAAAGGACAAAACATCAGTGACATTTAAATGGAACAAATATAATTTTTTTAATTTAAGTCAGAAATTTCTATAAACTCCGACATCATCATTCGGACTGTATCAGTTCGAGATCGGCTCGGATCTGTCTGGAGTCGGTTTAAGAGAAAGAAGAGTCTCCTGAGCTAATATTTAATTTCTGAAAGGATTATTTTCGAAGGAAGAAAATAGGAGCGCGTTTGGAAACCCTTTTTGTTTTCTGTTTCTGTTTTCATTTCAGCTTTTAAAGATTAAAATAAGTTTTATAATAAGGCATGTTTGGCAAGAGCAATTTAGACTCATTTATTAAATTTTTATTTAATAATATTTTTATTTTTTAATGTTATATTTAAAAATAATAAAAATAAAATTTTAAATTAATTTAAAAAAATACTAAAACTATAAAAAATCGAAAATTAAATTTTTTATAAATACTAAAAATATTAGAAAAACATGAAAATAATATAAAATAAAATAAATGAAAATTATTTTTACTTAAAAATTTTTATTTCAAATATCATTATATTTAAAAAATAATGAGAAAAAATAATTTACAGAAATTAGGAAATTTTAAAAAAATTACAAAAAAACATAAAATTATCTAAAAAAACAAAATTAACTCAATAAAATATAAATATTTGAAAAAAATAGAATCAAAATTTATAAATCACGGAAATCGGATAAAATGTATATAAAAATAATTTCTCAAAACTAATTAATTGCTATAAAATAAATTAAAATTAAAATTATCAAAAAAATTAAAAAATATTCAGAAAATATATCCAAATTATTACAAAATATACTAAAAATATTGGAAAATTGTGGGTAAAATGTAAATGTAAAATTAATTATAAAAATTAAATAAAAATACTTAAAAAGAGAGAAATACATAAAATTCATTAAAATATTTATAAAATTTCAAAATATAGAAAACATTTAAAAACATAATTTTGGAAATTCAATAAACTAAAAAAGACTGGATTAAATCTCAAAAATCAGAAAAAATTATAAATATTAAAAATAACTTACAGAAATTTATAATTGCACAAAAACTTAAAACCAAAATTGGGCAACAAAGCCGGATGCTTCTAAAATAATAAAAATTCACCAAATAAATATAAATAAATAATTAACTAAAAATGATAAAATAGATTAAAAAATTAAAAAATATTGGCCATTTAGCAAAACAATTTAAAAAATATAAGAAAGTATATAAATTATAAAATATACAAAAATTAAGAAAAATTATCTAAATACTTAGAAAAACATAAAATATTAGAATATTAAAAAATTAAAAATTATTTTGAGACTAGCCACCCTGGTGAGGTGGCACAGCTCCAATGGGGTCTCCCTCTGGGCACAACCTCATAGAGATTGCGCACTTTTGGCTACTTTGGGTGGCCCCAATTTTTAAAAGTTTTTGTAAATTAATTTTTTGTTTTTTATTTTATTGAATGTCCAAAATAATTTTTTAATTTTTATAATTCATTTTCTTATTTTAATAAATATTTTGAATAATTTTTTTTATTTTAATCTTCTATAGTATTCAAAATATTTATTAACAACAAGAAAAGCAAGTATAAAATTTTAAAAATTAAAAAATTAAATTTTGTGCTCTTTCAAATTTCTGTAAGTTATTTTTAATATTTATAATTTTTTCTGATTTTTGCAAATTAATCCTATTTTTTAGTTTATTGAATTTCCAAAATTATGTTTTTAAATGTTTTCTAATTTTAAATTTTATAAATATTTTAATGAATTTTATGTATTTCTCTCTTTTTAAGTATTTTTATTGATTTTTATAATTAATTTTACTTTTACATTTTACCAACAATTTTCCAACAAATTTTAATTTTTTTACAATATTTTGTAATAATTTGGATATATTTTCTGATTATTTTTTAATTTTTTTGATAATTTTAATTTTAATTTTATTTATAGCAATTAATTAGTTTTGCGAAATTATTTTTTATATACATTTTATCCGATTTCCGTGATTTATAAATTTTAATTCTATTTTTTTCAAATATTTATATTTTATTGAGTTAATTTTGTTTTTTTAGATAATTTTATGTTTTTTTGTAATTTTTTTAAAATTTCCTAATTTCTGTAAATTATTTTTTAAATATAATGATGTTGAAAAAAAATATTTTTAAATAAAAATAATTTTTTTTATTTATTTAATATTATTTTCATATTTTTCTAATATTTATAAAAAAATTTAATTTTCGATTTTTTATAGTTTTGGTATTTTTTTTAATTAATTTAAAATTTTATTTGTTATTATTTTTAAATATAACATTAACCAAAATAAAAAATTATTAAATAAAAAATTAAATAAATGAGTCTAAACTGATCTTGCCAAACATGCCCTTATTATAAAACTTATTTTAATCTTTAAAAACTAAAATGAAAACAGAAACAGAAAACAAAAAAGGTTTCCAAACGCACTCTAGGTTTGGTTATTGACTTTCACTATTTTGGTTGAGTTCTACCGGGCGCGCGGTGTCCCTTTCCAGTTATTCCTTCTGGGCCCAGTGGACTTGTAGTCTGTAGATCTACGAACTGGCAAAATTTTCCATAAACACCAGTCGTGACGACGAAACCCCACAGCCCACATGAATAGCATTTTCCCAAAGCCCAAAAGAGACAGAATGAGGAAAACAACGAGACGAAAAAAAAAAAAAGGGACACATTTTGGTTTTTTCCTCCCTTACCGGACACATGCCACATGTCCAAATCGTCTTGGAAAATCCTGTGAGAATATTGAAGACAATGAACAATGAACATGCCAAAACAATTTAGTTCCGTGAAGTTAGGATCTTGGAACCAAAATTGAAAACATCCGTCGCTAAAAACAAAAGTATCGACATTATACGAAGAGTTCAACAACAATAGATTATGTCTAACACCATATAAAGGTTAAAAACTGTCAACTGTTCACCCATAAAATATTGAATAATACCAGAACAAAGTATGTCTAGCAAAATTGTACTTATTAGGTATCGATAAAATGTCAAATTTGATAGTGGATGGAGGAACGGTAAAATAAGTTCCATTTCATAGAATTTAACATGCAAAAGACGAATAAGGATAATCTATAATTTTTTACCTAAATTATATGATACAATTCGAAAAATGATAGACATCATACTTGTCTTAGATTAATGTTTGGCTAAGGACAAAAAATTCACCATTTTGGGTGAATATTTTGAAGCAAAAAATATTCATATAATAAAAAATCAAAAATCTAAAAAAAAAAAAAAAAAATTCAACACAACTCTAACATATATTCTTTCATACAAATTCTAATATTTTTTTATTAAAAAAATAATCTATCGTATTATCTCTCTACACCTTTTTAAAAACTATAATAAAAATCAATTACACTTAAGAAAGAAAGCTGCGTCTAAAGCTAAAGCTTCTCACTGTGGCGCAAATAAAATGGTCAAATCTAAGGGAATGAATTAAAGGCATGCGCCAAAGGCCAGAGAAGAGAAGCCAACCTCACGGAAACAAGATATTTGTTCCACAAGGTTATACTTAAGAAAATTAGGTCATTTTTATGTCCAGCTTAGGTACGTAGAAATTGACGCATGCATTCTCTCCTTCAAATGAAATTCATGCCACCCACGATTGTCAACACTATAGATTAAGGCTGTATAATAAGATCAATCGTGTCCATTTTTCGTCAACAGTTAACATATTGGTACATGCACCATATGGCAAAATTTCAAGGAACCAGTAGGATGGATGCCAATGTTTAGGGAAAGGTGTATATATTTATATAAGTTTCAAGTATAATAAAGATAAGTAGATGTAATTATGCAGTGGGATCCCTTCTCCAATTAATATGAACCGGGGATGGATGTTTTATAAAAAATTGTAAGATTTTAGATAAAATTGTGAATATTTATGTAGATTGGAATTTTATAAATTTTTGTATAAAATTAATAAAATTTTTAAAGATATTTAATTTTTATTAGAGTTTGTAAAAAGATAGATAGAGAGATGATTTGATGTAATTTTTTAATAAAAAAGTATTGGAGTTTAGTGAAAAAGTATGAAGAGAGAAGATTTGTTAAATTTTTTAAAAAAATATTGAAATTTTGTAAAAAATTTTAAAGATATAAATTTGTATAAATTTTTTAATATTTATTTTATAAATTTATTGTATTCATTACATCTTAAAATATTTTTGTAAAACGAATACGCCCTTGAGATTGGAGCAGTTGACGCGTGTAAGCCCGCGTGCAACAACTTACCCAAGTTTTAACGGCGTACAGTATCGGCCACGCATAACGCATCTAGAACAAAAAGAGAGTCCGGGGCGCGCGGTCAATTCCGTACGGAGTCGAGTCGAGCCGAGCCGCGCTAGGTCCTCTACTCACTAAATAACATAAGGGGTCAGATTTGTTAGAACGGATTGGAGTGTCCATTCGGAAGCGAGATTTGCAAGAACGCAAATTTGGTTTTTTCCTCCCTGAATGTGACACATGCCATACATGTCGAAATCAACTAGATCCCTGCGAAAATATTGACAAATTGGACACAACTATCATTCTATCAAAATACTGCACATGAAAAAACTTTAAAGCATGAAGTTTTAGATCTTGGAACTAAAACTGAAAACATCCATAGCTAAAACCAAAGTATCAACATCATGGCCACGACTCAAACAATACTAGATTATGTCTAATGCAATATAATGGTAAAAAATGCTGGCTGTTCACCAAATTGTGTATACTAGCTAGTACAGAACATGTTCAACAAAATTGTAGCGATATATAGTTATATTCACAGGATAAATCCTCGAATTATCTTTGTAATTTACGATTTTAATAAATCACTCCCTGTATTTCCAACATCATAAAAAAATTCCTAAACTTTTCATTTTTGTAATTGATCCTTTGGAAAAAGAAAACATGAAGCTGCCAGGTAATCACCAACAGTTAAACGACAAGTGGACTTTGCCACACAATTAGCAGCATCATTGTTTCTTTTTCTTTCCCAAGTAATAATAACTAATTATGAAGAGGTTGGAAGCTTACAAGGGTTTTTTTTTTTAATGAATTTGGAAGTCCATAGTAGGGTGTTCAGATTAACGGATTTGTTAGTATTCAGTATCGACGGTACCGGTTTAAGATTTTGTAAAAAATTTGTGTTATTCCGATTTTACCGGACTTTTATTTATTTATTTATTTTTAACAAAACGAATGTTTTGTTTAAACCTCCTCCCCCCGGAGTGCGAAAATGCTCTGCGTGTTTTAATTTGGTTCTTTGAACCCATGTGCTGCAAAACTTGGATTGATTTTCCGCATTTGTAAATGGCAATTCCGTTGTAGTGCATTCGACCCTTACTTTCGGTTGGATTACTAATTAACTTGCTTTAGATTTGGTTCAGTCTGCCACAGGGTGCTTAAGCTCTACTGGAAGTGATTACACCTGTTTTGTAATGTGATCTTGTCATGGTATAACAATTTGCACCTGTACATCCTTCGTTGTCCTTGAGTCATTCCCACTATTGGCCCCTTTTAGTGGCGGCATCGTCAACTTGAAAATTTCCTTGGGTGCTTGCCATTCCTATTCTCTGTCTTGTCTAACTTACATGAATAGAATTCACACTGGACTCCCTTGGAACATACACCGACAATTTGAATTCCTGTTGTTGGATATTAGTGCAGTTTATTGATGCTGAATAATTGATTTATATTTTCTGTTTATTGCATTTATGCTTGTCAATATAATGTGCTATATATCATCTTTGAACCTTTATGACATTTAGCCTCTCAACTCCCAAACATGTACACTTCGGCCCCTTTGTCCAAACATCAATTTGCTGTGGAGATAAATTATCTTTTCATTGCAAAAAAATCTTTTTTTGTCCCAATTAGCAGTGGAGGTGCTGCCAAGTGTATATAATTGATAGTTTGGACTTTAAATTCTCATCTCTATCTTTTAAGATGATCTTTAATTTTATTGATTTTGGATTTCATTAGTTTAGATTTTATTGATATGTGATTAATGGACCGAAAGAAAAAAAAAAAAATACATTAAGCTAAGTGCGTAAAATACTAAAAAAATGACTAAATATGAATGTAAGATAATCGAAAACCTCATCGCTAAGGGTCGATTTTTACCCTTAACGATGTAGGTGTAGATGACAATTATTTAAAAATCGGCCTATCTGGTGTAGGTGTAGGTTTTGGCCACTGGCACCTACACCGGAGTTGAACAACTCTAGTACATAGGAGTGATTTGTTTAAACACGTAAACCACAGTGACTGATAAATATTTATCCCTATTTATACTTCAAATGTGAAATTTGACAGGCGAATCAATTGAAAGGTCAAGTTCAAGTAAATACTTCATGGAAGTCAAAGGTGCCAAATCAACGTAGCGATCAACATTTCTTTAATCCCATTATATTTTTGCTTATCTTCCTTATTTTCTATATTGGTAACAAGGCCAACTCTATAAATATATAACAACTACTCAAATGTATGTTTGTGCCCGGTGCACAAATAAATTGATTGAGATACTTGCTGATATTTTATTCTAATTGGACTAGTATATTTTACAGAAAATAATCTAGAACATGTAGCCAATTATAATATGTTAATAATATTTGAAGATCTAATTATAATATGTCTTACAGTACTTAACATTTAATGCATATATTTATTTTTTTTTATCGAAATTAAACCATCTCAAGAAAATTGAATAAAGTCTTAATTCGTAGACAAGCTGCCTGGAAATTTAGAATTATTCTCTGCACCAATCAGCATGCCAGTTATATATATCACTATTTATTATACTTAGTTCTTACTCTGGAATATATATATATTTTCAAATATCCAACAAAATATTTATTCCCCCATGCATGCGGTTGGATTAATAAGTAACTTTAAGCTTTATTATTGCAATACGTCAAATGCAAAATTAAACGCAAATACTTCATTGCTTAATTATTCATATAGTTATATGGTATTAATTTTTAACAAATTATTATTTTGAGTGTAATTTTAAACAAGACAGTTTTTGTGGTTTTCAAAATCTTTGGTACATCAAAAATTAATTAACTAATGAGACATAATTCAAGATAAACTATCTAATCCCAAAAACAGAATGTCTGTTCAAAATTATATCTTAAGAGTTATTTGTTAAAAATCAATACATAAAAACTGTAGCTATAATTAAGCCCACTTTTTCCGGATGTGTTGTTTGTTTGTTGTAATTGGCCAGGCGTGATTTAGGGGAGAAATATATCTGCATTTCTCATTAAAATAAAAGGTATGGCCTATACATTTTAGCATAACCAGTAACCACGTAGGATGTGCCTCGATTGGCGCAGTTTGACGAAATAAGGTTGCCACTGGATCTAGTTGTTGGAAGGTCTCCACTTTTTTATGTTCCTCGTTTCCGCCTACGAGAACACTCCCAGGAATGTCTATATAGTGGTCTTCCGGTGTTCCATTGGATACGCTCTTGGTTGTGACGTGATGTCTCGAGAAAAATTGCCGCGTTACAGTCTCTGAATCGTCCACGAAGTAACTAGTGTCCCGCGGGGCTCTTGGTTGTCACGTGATGTCTCAAGAGACAGATCGACACGTTACAGTATCTAAATCGTCCACGAAGTAAATAGAGTGCCGCTCGCTAATTCTTATGTGAGCGCGCACACGCGGAAATAGAATTGCCACGCACCGTCAAGCTAATAGTCCTATTCTATCCATATTAAATAGTACATTTAATGTATAATATGTTTATAAGAGAAAAATATTAAGTGGATTCTAATTAATGCTGCCAAAATTTAACATGAACAGATATGAACAGTATTAAATATTATATACTATTTGTTTATAGTATATATATATATATATATATTCAAATTTTATTATTAAAAAATTATAGAATATCTGGATCCTTTTTAAATGTTCACATTTTTGAGCCCTAAATAGAATATGATCATTTTTCATTATTCTCATTAAATAATAGGCCCAATCAAGGTTAAATTGATTTAAAAAAACATGCCCAATAATTTATATCTTAAAAGCAGAAAATTTCAACCCGAAAGACTAAATTCATCCACAAGTGCGAGATCCTAATATTCATCAACTACTGTGTTTCTTTTCCTCCTCTATTCGATATTGGTTTTAACTTTAACAAGCATTAATCCAAAGGAGGATAGCTGTTTGGACAAATTCAGGTAGGTAGAGTAATGTGGCGCCCATGCAAGACCCACCAAGAGAAAGAAAAATAGGAGAAGGCAACTGAACTGGGGGGACTACGGGCTGTCGTTCTATTTCTATACAAGTGGCGTAGAAGCAGCCTGGAGCATGAGAATTGAAGGACAACCACGGCAAGGCAAGTGGAGGTTACCAACAACCTGCCCTACCATTGGACGATGTTTCTTGCGCCATGAAATTTTATAAGCACAGGTTCTGTTTTCTTGTTTTTTCTAAGCAGCACAGGTTCTGTTTTCTTCACCAAAGTCGTCATCGTTAAGTGCCAATTTTTTGTCCTTAACGGTATAAGTGTAAGTGATAATTATTTAAAAACCGGTCTATCCGGTGTAGGTGCCGATTTTAGCCAAGATCAACATCTACACCGAAGTTGAATAGCCCTAGTACATATGAGTGATTTGTTAAAAACGTAAACCACAGAGCTGATAAATATTTATCCCTATTTATACTTCAAATGTGAAATTTGACAGGTGCATCAAAAGAAAGGTCAAGTTCAAGTAAATATTTCATAGAAGTCAAAGGTGCCAAAACAACGTAGCGATCAACATTTCTTTAATCCCATTATATTTTTGCTTATCTTCCTTATTTTCTATATTGGTAACAAGGCCAACTCTATAAATATATAGCAACTACTCATATGTCTGTTTGTGCCCGGTGCACAAATAAATTGATTGAGATACTTGCTGATATTTTATTCTAATTGGACTAGTATATTTTAGAGAAAATACGCTAGAACATGTAGCCAATTATAATATGTTAATAATATTTGAAGATCTAATTATAATATGTCTTACAGTACTTAACATTTAATGCATATTTTTTTATTATCGAAATTAAACCATCTCAAGAAAATTGAATAAAGTCTTAATTCGTAGACAAGCTGCCTGGAAATTTAGAATTATTATCTGCACCAATCAGCATGCCAGTTATATATATCACTATTTATTATAATTAGTTCTTACTCTGGAATATATATATATATATATATATATATATATATATTTTTTCAAATATCCAACAAAATATTTATTCCCTCAGTATTTGGTTTGATTAATAAGTAAGTTTAAGCTTTATTATTGCAATACATCAAATGCAAAGTTTAACACAAATACTTTCATTGCTTAATTATTGATACAGTTATATGGTATTGACTTTTAACAAATTATTATTTAGAGTGTAATTTTGAATTAGAGGGTCTTTGTGGTTTTAGAAGTTTTAAGTCTATTAAAATTTAGTTAACTAACAGGACATGATTCAAGATAAGCTATCTGATCTAAAAAACAGAATGCCTAGTTTAAAATTATATCTCAGGACTTATTTCTTAAAAATCAATACATAAAAACTGTAGTTATAATTAAGTCCACTTTTCCGGATGTGTTGTTCGTTTGTTGTAATTGGCCAGGCGTGATTTAGGGGAAAAATATATCTGCATTTCTCAGTAAAATAAAAGGTGTAGCCTATACGTTTTAGCATAACCAGTAACCACGTAGGATGTGCCCCGATTGGCGCTGTTTGACGAATATAAGGCCACTGGATCTAGTTGTTGGTAGGTCTCCACTTTTTTATGTTTCTCGGCCTATGAGGACACTCTTAGGTAGAGGTGTTCATTTTCATCAGTGGTGGCGGTTTTAACCGTTAAAATCGTCATCGCTATGGTACTGTAACCGACAAGAGTGATTATTGTACTTTAGCGGTGCGGTGGCGGTGTCAAATATGTGATTCCGTCAATTGCGGTGACGGTGATGGTTTTCACCAAACCGTCACCTACACTACCGTTAACCACCCCTAGTTGAGACTTGAGATGATTATTGATTATGTGACCTACTTTTGTTGGGCTTTTATTGAAATATGTTAGTTGGTTTTATGTCACATTGTTGACACTTTTATTGGATTTTAGTTATTATAGTTGAATATAATATTATGTTGGACTTTTGAATAACTTATTATATTTGTTATGATTATTAATGATTATGATATTATGTTTGAATAAGTAATGATATTTGTCCAATTTGATATAATTTATTGATTATGATATTATGTTGGAAATTTAAACAGGTTATGATATTTGAATGATTATATTTGTTGCTTATATATAGGCATCAAATGGTCTAAAAAAATCTAAGGAAAACAATTCAAAACAGTGAAAAAAAAAAAAGCAAAAAAAAAAAGCAGTTATACGGTTTAAGCGGTTGCCGTATAATCGTTACCGTTAATATATCACGACAAAAATAGTTATTATGTTTTAACAATGCATAGTAGTGTTAATTATGTGATTCCATCAATTATAATGACGATAATAATTTTTACTAAACTATCACCTGTACTACCTTAACAACCCCTGCTCCTAGGAATGTCTATGCAGTGGTCTTCCGGTGTTCCGTTGGATACGCTCTTGGTCGTCACGTTATGTCTCGAGAAAAATTGTCGCGTTACAGTCTCTGCATCGTCCACGAAGTAACTATTGTGCCGCGGGCTCTTGGTTGTCACGTGATGTCTCAAGACAGACGACACGTTACAGTATCTAAATCGTCCACGAAGTAAATAGAGTGCCGCTCGCTAATCACATGTGAGCGCACACACGCCGAAATGCATTTGACACGCACCGTCAAGCCAATAGTCCTATTCTATCCATATTAAATAGTACATTTAATGTATAATATGTTTATCTCGCTCGTGGCATAAAGTTCAGAGATAGAAATACTAAGTGAAATTCAATTAATACTGCCAACATTTAATATGAATAAATATAGATAACATTAAATAGTATATACTATTTTATTTATAATATATTTATTCAAATTCTAATATTAAGGAATTATAGAGGATTTAGATTCTTCTTAAATGTTCAAATCGAGTAGTAAATCTTCTCAATTTAAGCCCTAAATGGAAGATGATCATTTTTCATTATTCTCATTAAATAATAGGCCCAATCAAGGTTAAAATAATTTTTTAAAAATGCCCAATAATTTATATCTTAAAGGCAGAAAATTTCAACCTGAAAGACTAAATTCATCCGCAAGTGTGAGATCCTAATATTCATCAACTCCTGTGTTTCTTTTCCTCCTCTGTTCGATCTTGGTTTTATTTTAACTAGCATTAATCCAGAGGAGGATAGCTGTTTGGACAAATTCAGGTAGGTAGAGTAATGTGGCGCACATGCAAGAACCACCAAGAGAAAGAAAAATAGCCTGGAGCTTGAGAATTGATGAATATTACTCTAGAGGGGGACCGCGGGCTGTCGTTCGATCTATTTCTATACAAGTGGTGAGTAGCCTGGAGCTTGAGAATTGAAGGACAACCACGGCAAAGCAAGTGGAGGTTGCCAACAACCTGCCCTACCATTGGACGATGTTTCTTGCACCATCGAAATTTTATAAGCACATTCTAAGCAACACAGGTTCTGTTTTCACATCTATGTCAACGTCTCATTACTCAGAATAGGCAAAGTGGTGGAGTAATTTAGATTCTTGAGAATTGATTAACCATACGCAATTGGTCAGGGGGACTCTGTAGTGGAAGGGTTTCAGCAACCTCCGGTAGCTAATTGGACGGATCAAATTCAAAGGTTGTCAAAGATTCATCGAGTCGTCTAATGCAATGAGCAACCTCCTGAAATGTGAGCCTCTTGAGTTTTTAATTCAGAGGATAAATTTTTCACACAAAATTTATTTTCATTAAGCATGTTTTTGAACGAAGAGCAGGGTTACTATTTGAAATGTGACACACCAGATTACACCGCAGACAAAATTTTGTTGTTACCAAATTGCACCATCTAAGCACAAAGCAACACAGGGTCTATGTCAGTTTTTTTTTGTTTTTTGTTTTTAACGTCGGGTTTATATTTTCATAAAAGCATGCAAAAGAACTGAAGAGGCAGAATAGTACTAATAATTGCAAAACTTCACCATGGAAATTTATGGAAAATAAGCCTCTGTGCTTGACGGTAACATTTCTGTAACGCATTGGTATCCAAGCCTTGCAAGAGGGACATTTCTACTGTGTTTTTTTAGATGTCTAAATAAATTTTTTTGAAAATAATATAAATTCTTTAAAAATTAGTAAAAAATATATTAAAAATTATTAAATTTATAAAATTTATTAAAATTAATAAAAAATTTTAAAATTAACGAAAAAGTGATCGTGATAGCCTTCTTGTCCCGCAATTTCCCGTTGGTGAAGAAGGAACCAGCATTACCGGGGACTCGTGTTGTTTTCTAAAACTAGTGGATTCTCTTCTCTCTCTCTCTGGCGTCAGCTGTTTCTGGTCTTCCTTTTAATCACTTTTCTAATAAATCGTCAGGCGTCAGGCGTCAGCTGTTTTGAGAAAATATTTTAAAAGGTTGCTCATGGTTTGTGTCAAGTGGAGTGTGGTCTCCGTAATTCGTCCACTTGGAAGCGGCGAGTAAAACCTTCTTTCTAATGCAGTGGCACGGTCCACTAAAACGGTCAAATCTGAGGGAATAAAATTGAAGCCACGCGCCAAAGGTCGGACCCCAGGAGCCGATCGTCAAACTGCTGCTTAATAAAATAAAAATATTCATTTGAAAATTTAATTAAAAATCCTTAGAAAAAGACAATTGATTGGAGGAGTCGTCTAATGCAATGAGCTTAATTGTTGTTACTTTTTAGGTTGGTGCCCTCCATTATGGAATCAATTATGTGAGAATTACCATTCTTGTTATAT
The DNA here is from genome assembly GCA_003952965.2 of Morella rubra. Classification (NCBI taxonomy): domain Eukaryota; kingdom Viridiplantae; phylum Streptophyta; class Magnoliopsida; order Fagales; family Myricaceae; genus Morella; species Morella rubra. The sequence continues at coordinate 36,420,347 of CM025850.1, forward strand.
ATTTGAAAGTTTTTTTTTAAATGTTCACATTTTTAAATTTATTTTTATTTTATTAAATGTTCCTATTATTTTTTACATTTTGTTATATTTTTAAAGATTTCACCTCATCAAATTCCTTTAAGGAATGAAGGACAGAAATGTAAGGAATATGTGACCAATAGATTAATTTGTTGAAGTTCAAACTTCAAAGGCTAATTTGTTACAAAGCCAAACCAGAGAGGTCCAGAACTAATATTAGTACAATTAAACTTATTTTATATGGTATTTAAATTTTCAATATTTCCGTACCGAAACATTAGGTTAAAAAAAAGAAGGAATCCTAAACCCATAGCAAGCATCGGAATTGCAGTTTGCTCTTCTTATTTAAGAAATCTCAGTGTTATTAGAGAACTCCACCACATAAAAAGCTTTCGGGATTCATTGTAATATGAATTTGATGCGCACGATGTAGCTAAATGGGCATCTCCCCTCACTCTTGGAGACATTCTCGATGTACATAAACTCTCAAATTATACTTCTTATATGTGACAATTTAAAGCCCTTAAAAATCTAATTCTTATCTCCTTTATATTTGTAGTTGACCAAAAAAAAAAAAAAGCACTTCAATTAACTTGGGAATCAAACAAGTAATTAAATTGGAAATTGTTCACAAATTCAACCCATTAAACTAGTTGATTATGCCATATGATATTAGTGACAGGAAGGATTAGAGCATAATGAGAACAGTTTATGATGCCCACGATTAAGGGTAAACAGTGAAAATTGTTGCCATCTTTGGTCAATAGTTAGCATTGAGACTAATTCTCGTGTGTTTATATTACCCGGCGCATGCAATATGGCAATTTCAAGGAACCAATATGATGGCATGCCAATATTTGTGGGAATTTGTACATAAATTACTTTCTTGAGTTTAATAAAAAAATATTTTCTGAAATTACGTAGTATGAAAAATTTATCTTCATTGTATTGGCAATTATGTATTATGTTTTTATTTTTCTTTCTTTTCAAACTATTTTCATCATGTTTATTTTCCAAACTATAGAATTGCATCGGTATTTATCATCGAACAAAATTCACCCGTTGAAATATATAAAAAATAAGCTAAATGACATAAGGATCGATAATTAAATCCCACAACAGGCAAACATTGAAGAATGTTGATGATTTAATATTATGAAATTAATAGTTTATGGACTAAAATGACATTTGGTCCATTATTGAAGGTGAAAAGTGACCCTTTTTTTTTTACTCTTAAAATAAGCTTTAGGTGCTTGAAGTTGACACAAAGCCACTCGTAAAGAAGTAGCATGCAGCGAATCCAGATAATGCACTCTTCACCGGACAAAACTAAAGCGACTACAAGATGATTGGTGTTTCAATGCATATTTCCAACTAATCAGCATTATGAATGGAATTAATTATGGGATGGTGTATATATTTTAGCTTGATGAAAGATAAATTGAGTGGTTAACATGAATTAAGTCGTATTCAAATACTATCTGAAAAATATTGTACCAAATTTCATCTGTAATTTCAGTTCTTCCAGATTAAATCCTCCAACGTCATGACTCATGCCACTTCACAAGAGGAACGCAGGAAGTGAAATACCACTTTGGGTTAGGGGGCAAAAAAACAGAAGGGTTAATGACTTTTTTTTTTGTTTACTTGGGTTTTACACCCTTTAAAAAAATAGCTCTTAATTTTTTTATTTTGGTCAATTCCATTTTTAGTTTATTTTTATTTATTAATATAGTCCTTTCGTTATTTTCTTTAGTAAAATATCTATCACTTAACGGCCTTATACCTAACACTTAATAAGAAAATAACACGTAGCCCGATAAAAATTAATCTGATATTTTTAAATAAATTTTACTGTACATGTTATTTTTTAATTGAATATGACGTATGATTAGGGTATGTTCGTTTTCATCATTTTTATAAGATTTGAATCCTACTTTTATTTTTACAATCCAAACATCATAACATACAAGCATTTTTATACAATATTTTATTACTTTTTTTACACACACAATTCCTTTCAACAACTTCTACACGTATTTTTATACAACTTTAACACCAACTAAATATTCACAATTTCATCGTAATCCTTAAAAAAAAATGAAAACGAATATTATTTAAATATTTTATTAATAGACAGATATAATAATTAAATTGATAAACAAAAATAAATTAGAGAAGAAATTGACAAAAAAAAAAGAAATTCGGAAACTATTTTTTTTAAAAGGCATAAAATTCAGAGATGAAAAAAAATTAGGTGGTTAATTCAAAAAACACAAAGAAGTGAAGTGCAACTTGATAATTTCTTTCTCCCCGAATCTTTTATTTTTGAAGGAAAAAATGACAAAAAAGTCACTTTCTAGCGTCTTCTCAACATCGTACGAGCACCTCCAAGAGTGCCTGCGACCCTGTTCCAGCAACTTAAAAAGGGGACCCCAAAACCGCCCCTAGAATTCACTACCGCACCCCAAAAATCGCCCTTATAAATACCCGTCCGCAATCTTTCCCATCCACCAATCCTTCAAGGAAAACAGAATATAGAAAGAAAAAACCACTGCCTTCTCCCTCGCAATCTTTCTGGAAGTTTCGTTATTCACTTGACAGTGTCATCCATTCCTCGATGGACACCAAGATTGGAGCGGTTGACGCGTGTAAGCCAGCATGCAGCGACTTGTGCGGCGCAGCGTCTAATGGCGCCGCATCGGCCATCCAGAGCGCGGTGACCTCCACCGTCGTAAACGCGTCCGACGCCACTCTGGGTCGCCACCTTGCCCGCCGGCTCGTCCAAATCGGCGTGACCGACGTGTTCACCGTGCCCGGGGACTTCAACCTTACGCTTCTCGACCACCTCATTGCTGAGCCTGGACTCACCAACATCGGCTGCTGCAACGAGCTCAACGCCGGGTACGCTGCAGACGGTTACGCCCGCTCTCGTGGTGTTGGCGCCTGCGTCGTAACCTTCACCGTCGGCGGCCTTAGCGTCCTCAACGCGATTGCCGGCGCTTACAGTGAGAGTTTGCCGGTCATTTGCATTGTCGGCGGTCCCAACTCCAATGACTATGGTACAAACCGGATTCTTCACCACACCATTGGCTTGCCTGACTTTAGCCAAGAGCTCAGATGCTTTCAGACAGTCACTTGCTATCAGGTATAAGGTTTTGCTCTGTTTTTTTGCGTTTTGGTATAGAAATTATTTAGCTTGATATGCTATTTTGTTTGAGTTATGATTTCTTTTTATTTGTTGGATGAATGAGTTGTGTTTTTCTGTTTGGTTTGGTGTAGGCTGTTGTGAACAATCTGGAAGATGCACATGAGCAGATTGATACAGCGATTTCAACTGCTCTGAAAGAAAGCAAGCCTGCTTACATTAGCGTAAGCTGCAACTTGGCCGGTCTCCCTCATCCAACTTTCAGCCGTGAACCTGTTCCATTTTCCCTGAATCCCAAGTAATTTTTAAGCTCCTTGATGGTTTATCATCTAAGCATTTATGGTGCTTGTCAGATTGGACGTTGAACTATGAGATTTATTGGTGCTCTGTTTTTTTGTTTTTAATTTTATACAGACTGAGTAATAGGATGGGTTTGGAGGCTGCAGTTGAGGCAGCGGCGGAGTTCTTGAATAAGGCCGTTAAACCAGTTCTGGTGAGCGGGCCTAAACTGCGAGTTGCAAAGGCGTGCGAAGCCTTTGTAGAACTAGCCGATGCTTCTGGTTATGCCCTTTCTGTGATGCCATCGGGGAAAGGACTTGTGCCGGAGGACCACCCCCATTTCATCGGAACTTACTGGGGTGCTGTAAGCACTTCGTTCTGCGCGGAGATCGTGGAGTCCGCGGATGCTTACTTGTTTGCTGGGCCTATTTTTAATGACTATAGCTCCGTTGGGTACTCACTTCTTCTCAAGAAGGAGAAGGCGATCATTGTGCAGCCCGAGCGGGTGGTGATTGGGAATGGGCCCGAATTTGGTTGTATCTTGATGAAGGATTTCTTCAGAGCTCTCGCCAAGCGGATCAAACCAAACACTGCTTCGTATGACAACTACCGCAGGATCTTTGTTCCCGAGGGGCATCCTCTAAAGTCACAACCGAAAGAACCTTTGAGGGTTAATATTTTGTTCCAGCACATACAGAATATGTTGTCTAGTGAGAGTGCTGTGATTGCTGAGACAGGGGACTCATGGTTCAACTGTCAGAAACTGAAATTGCCACGAGGTTGCGGGTGAGTGGCAGAGATCATATATTGTTTTAGTATATATTACTAGTTGTGGTTTTAAAATTGTGAAAATTGGCTTGCAGGTACGAGTTCCAAATGCAGTATGGATCAATTGGTTGGTCAGTTGGTGCAACCCTTGGGTATGCACAGGCTGTACCAGAGAAGCGAGTAATTGCTTGCATTGGTGATGGGAGCTTCCAGGTATGTCACTGTGGTAATTGTTTTCTGACTAGAATGTAGGTGACAACCTTGTGGAACAGAGGAAGGCACATGCAAAATTGTTGTCAATTTCATTCAGAGAGGGATTGTTAGATACAAATGTCATACATGGATTGCTCTCTCTTAGCCAAATCAAACTTTTTTGCACTTTTCTATATATGAAGACACCCGCTTATCATCCTGATTTTCTCTCATTGGAGCTTGATTTGAGAATTTTGATATTTTACATTTCATGGTGATTGCTTCACAGGTCACTGCACAAGATGTGTCAACAATGATTAGAAGCGGGCAGAGGACCATCATCTTCCTGATAAACAATGGTGGATACACCATTGAAGTTGAAATCCATGACGGGCCCTATAACGTGATTAAGAACTGGAACTACACTGGGTTGGTTGATGCCATACACAATGGGGAGGGAAAGTGCTGGACAGTCAAAGTGAGTTGCCTATCCTGGTGCTTCTGCTATATTCCTTCAGTGTTACTGCTGGAAAATACGAATAACACTTAACATTTCTGTTTGTTTCCAGGTCCGTTGTGAGGAGGAGCTGATTGAAGCAATTGAGACGGCAACAGGGGAAAAGAAAGACTGCTTGTGCTTCATTGAGGTGATTGTGCACAAGGACGATACCAGCAAAGAACTCCTGGAATGGGGTTCGAGGGTCTCTGCTGCCAATAGCCGCCCACCAAACCCCCAGTAGACTTAACCCACATCAACGAAATGCTATCTGCTCAAACAGATCCGAGCTTTTTTTCTGTGTAGCCGCAGTAAATGTTGATTCTGAAGTTTGTTTCCCAGCACAGTTTGCGTGTTGAACGTGAGAGTTTCGCAGTTTCGCTGTATATTCACTTTCAATCAGATTGTCTACTGAAAGATTTTTATTCTTCATTTTTCTTGTCTTTGGGAATGAGATCTTCTGTGCGAGACTAGTAGACATTAGAGAGCTACTAGTAGTCATGTGACATGCGTGAAGTTTTTGAAATGTTAAAACTGTTTGGACCCCCCACATCGTCGGCACTCGCCAATGTTAGGAAAAAAGGTCCCTCGGATGCTCGGATGCATGAAAGTTTCAAGATTCTTTCTTTCAATTGGCTTTCCCCCTTCCCCGGTTAGTGTCCTCTTTTAATGGAATTGTCTCGGAGGTTTTGAAGTATCCAATTTCTCTGGAAAACTTGACTCATCTGGAGTCATTAGACTTGTCAAGCAACAAGAAGGGAACATCCGCAACTTGGAGAGTCTTATTTTCTTTCGGTCCTAAACCTTTCCTTCTTCAACTGGTGGGCAAGATTCCAAATGTGAAGAATTTTGACGTTTTCAGACATCGAAGGGAGGATTATGTGGCCTTTGAAAGCAAATGCTTCCCAAGGCAGACCACATCTCCATTGAAGAGAAATTCATTCGAATTCGAAGGTTGGGATTGATTGGAACTTCTAAGTGCTGAACTGGGATTCATTTTTGGCTTTGGTATTTATTGGGCCCCTTATTGGAAGAGATGGAGAATCTGGTACTTTGAACGTGTTGAAGACATTCTTCTCCACATCTTCCCTAAGTCATCATTGGAAAAAATTCAATGAAGACGAGTACACCAACCTGCATTAATGATTCACAAGGAGCAAACTGTCAGGTTTAAATCTAGTTTTCTCCTTCAACATAAAGCAAAATAAAGAATGTGTCCATCCAGTTGGACATTGTCGTTTCTAAGGTATGATATTTGTTATTGGGAAGAATGCTGTCGAAATAATTCTATGAGTTAGATTTGCTAATGACAAGGACATATGAGATCTTTCTCCTTTAGATAATGCAATGTTTCTTTTCAGGACCCAAGATCATTTCGGTCGGATGACGCATGAATGCGTTTAATAAATTATACTAACCAGTTAACTGGTAAGATACCAGACGGATTTTAAACCGAGGTGGAAGGGGCTCGGCAAGTTGGCAATGGTGATTTTAACCGAGGTATGTTTGGGTGTGCACTTCTACATCGATGGCAACGCAGCTCCATGGATAACAGGCTTTCCTCATCTCTCAATGTTGCTTTACCGTGACTGCTGACATCCTCTATTACATCTACCGAATCACGAAAGAAGGCAGTATTAAATGAATTCCAGTGCTTCTTGTTCTTCAAATGTTTTGAGTCGAAATCTTGGCTAATTACATGTAGGTGCAGTTGTCGCATTGATGGGACCTGTAAAGAGGAGGAAAGAGTCAGAAATGTTTCTTGAGAAAGTCAATTTTTTCAGTTCCAAGCATATATCTCTCTATATCAATTGGATCAAAAGTTTTGCAGAAAACCTGGCCTATTATATCCTATTATACCCTGACCAATACATCTTTAAGAATTCTCCATTCTTTTTACTCTTCCATAGTACTAAATTAGTTCATACCATAACCAAGAAGGTTTCAAATAGAGGCTTGTATCTAAATCATAAGATCCTCTTGTTTTTCAGAACCCAGACACACGATTATCTGTCCTCCTACTCCCATTGACATCAATTTAAACCATATCATTATCTATTTTTACAGTCACTTGGAATTGCACACACCAAACCGAGTTTGACTCCAAGTGGCATTGTCATTGACTTTTAAGGCATAGACTTTGTCAGGTAAAAATAGTTTCTTATACCTATTTTTGGTAAGGGTCGAACATAAAACCTACTCTGAACCCGCCACAAGAGCACCTGAGCCAAGGTTCAGAGGCCTAAAGGAGCATAAATGAGGAAAACCTCAACAAAATACTCTAAAGCAGAAATATCAAGTACCGAGTGATATCCGAGGCGGAAAATTAATGACCCATCTTCTTGCAATAACTTCTGAGCCCACAGCATACCCATATCATGCATTGTCCTTAACAAATGCAGGTGTTCTTTACGCACATCTGCGAGGCAATCAAGACCTTCACAGCATGTCAAAACCAAAAGATGCCTTTTTGCCTGAAAAAAGATGAAGATCCCACACCTGATATATGCAACTTAAGCATTTGAAAGGTAGGAAAAGTGGAATGTTTAAATTTACCTTCGGATAGAGATCATTCAGCACTGCAACATTATCTGATGTCTCAAGCACAACATCCTTGTGCCTCTCAGGATTCATGGCAATACGGTATAAACCTTGAGCCCATGATCCCCAGGACTTGGTCATGCTTCCACAAATCTTGTCATCGTTTGTATGTTTCTTTCCAGTTCTAGAATCAGGGATATTGGCTTCAACTTCATCCTGAGATCCTTTGCATTTTTTGCTTCTATCACAGTTGTGCTCATCCTCTCTCTTACTCTTCTGATCACTATTGGGAGAGTGCTTTGTTTCTACACCCTTAGTGTAGTCCGAACTATTTGGAAGGAGGTTTTCATCGCTTCCCTCGGAAAACTTTGCTTGGTTTTTAACTACGGAGGCAAATTCCTGGAATAATGAAGTGTAGGCATTACGGAGAACTTCACAGCCTGTAATATAGTCATTGTGCAGGCAATTTGGTCTTTGTGGATTCATATTTGGTCCAAGAACATGTATGACATGGGTAATCCCTTCCCTGCTAAACAAGGGAGAAGTAGAAGGGAGAGGGACAGCCACAGCATTCCCAGGGTGAAGCATCTGAGCTTGTTCTTTGGTTGCAACCTCAAGGGCTGGACCAGCAGCCTTGAAAATTGCCGCATTCACACCTCCACCTCCAGGCTTCAGCCGCCTGAAAAGGATAATTATTCATTTGAACTTCTCGACGAGAAAGACTGAACATATGATCACAAGCATATTGCACTCTAGTTATTTTCACTAAAAACATGTCTCTCAATTAAAGCAGATCTCGCTTTATGATAAATAAGTGGCCAACATGCAAAGCCAACTTTGCGTATTCTAATAAAAGCAAACTGATTGAAATTCACAGGACAAGTTACCAGATTCCATAATGATCAGAAGAGCCTTTCTTCCACATAGTAAAAACAGGGAATTACTAAAGGCTTAATCATCCACCAGCTTCAAGGAGACGTGTTGCAATAATGTTACAGGTCATGGGTTAAATAAAATCCAATCATGAATCATTGAAGATTAATAATGGGAAAAATACACTTTTCGTCCACCGACAACCCCAAACTACCGATTGCATTACATTTCGTCCCTAAATTACCAACTGTTTACACTTTCCACCCCTCGCTGTTACTTTGGACGGAAATTGTTATTTTGGTCTAGTGAAATGACGACTTTACCCTATACAAAATATAATAAGAATAAAAATTATAAGGGTAAAATTATTATTTCACTAGACCAAACATATCAATTTCTATTTAAATTAACGGTGGGAGGTGTAAAGTGTAAACAATTTGTAGTTGAAGGGTAAAATATAATGAAATCTATGTTTGGGGTGTAAAATGCCAAAACCCCAATAGTTGGTGGGTGAAAAGTGTACTTAACCCATTAATAATCAATCTCGGGAGTTAGATTGTATGGTTCAGATAGCAAAGAGAACTCAGCAGTTTCAAAAAGTTGAAAGTGTTTTTTAAGTGAGGCTTTTCGGCCACAGTCTACCTGCTCTCTCTCTCTCTCTCTCTCTCGTCTCTCCCCCCTCTTTTGTTGCCATGAAGGCTTTCTGACCAACCTGTTAGGATCATCAATGAACCACTTACTTTTGTTTGTGTGCAAGAAGCAAATACAAGGAACTGACACAAACTTACCAGTTTGCAGCATTAGCTATTACATTGCAGCGTAAACCTCCCTCTGAATAAAGTCGTGTTATATCTCCTACATGTGTAAAAAACTTTTTGGAGTTGATGTGTTTCTGAGCAGCTTTTTCCTTGACCAAAGACAGTATCTTTGAACCATGAGACAGGTCCACTAACACAAGCCTAGCATTCCCAAGTTTATTTAGGAATTCCTGGACTTTGTCAACAATGATATCAGAGGCCTTCTCATGGTTAAATTGGAAATCTGATGTTGAAATCGATGGAAAGGCAAGAGTGGGAGCATCATTCGAAGAAACATGACTGCCAGCAGAGTGAACTGCCAGGTCTTCACCTTCCTTTAACTCCTCCTTAGCAGCACTTTGTGTAGATGGAGTAACATTTTCCGAATGTCTGTAGCTAGAATAATTTTCCTCTGCAATCTGGGAAGAAAGAGAGGGCTGACTGCTGTTTACATCAGATGGTGAATTAGTAGCAGGAACCTCTGCTTTCTTTAAGAATTTCATTATACCAAGTTGAATTTTGGCATCCGGGTTCTTCTGACCAAAATAACCATTTGGAAGTGTATCTAAGGGTCCAAGTGCACTATATATATTAAGACAAGTTTGCACATCACTCTCATTTTGGCAAAATGTGATCCGAGCAAACCCTTCACTTACTTTAGGCAACTCTTTCTTCTGTAGCATTCTATTAACAACTGCAGCAGCTTTTCCACCTTGCAAGCTCCCTTCATGCTCAGTCCGTTTCACTGACCGAGATATGCAGAGCTTAGCTGGAAGATCAAGTACAATGGAATGCACATCTATATTAGTACCGCCGAGCTTCACAAATTCAGCACGCTGTTCTCTGTCTAGATTGCATCTGTCAATAAATACACTTTTTCCATCTTTCAGCGCACTAGCAGCAGCTTTTAGGCACTGGCCTTTTGTTCCAGATTTACCATTTCCAATGGTATCCTGCAATGCAAATTCAACGACAGTTTGATTGACAGGGTAAAAAAAAAAACTTCCGTACACTTCTCTAATGACTGCGAATAGGTAACTTATGAGAAATACGAGAGCAGCGGCGATCACCAGAACATTGGAGAAAAGCTCATTAACAAGAAGTGGCTCATCCTCATTCATTAATACAGATCACCAATGATTTGGATCGATACGATATGATAAAGACAACAAGCTCTAATAACAGCAGCTACATTGCATTCCGATAAATGTCATGGACAACCACAAGAACATCAATGCCGGTAAAGCAATGGTGATAGACTAATGACCTAGTGACTCGATTGTCACATTTTACGACGCACTTTGTTCTTTATTAGAAAGAATATCGCTTGGAGACGCTCATCGCCTAAACCAAGCACGCATGCACGCAAATGAAAAACATATTAAGCATTTAATCAAACACGTGACGCTCGTTTTGGGAGGGCGGGGGGTAGAGAGAGGGAGAGATAGAGAGAGAGAGAGACCTGGCAAATGCGAACCCAGGGTCGGGTCGAGGAGCCCATAACTTGTTCACAGAAGGTTGACTTGCCGCTACCTGGTGCACCCACCAAGATCACCAGGATGGGCTTCTCCTTTGCTTCATCGCCTTTGCACAAATATAATTTATTTAAATTAACCAAAAATAGTTCTTCAACAAATTGAAAAACAGCTGGTCTCACGCGTAGTACCTTCGGCTTTAGAGACGTCGTCGATGTCCATTTCCAACTTCGATCCGCCTTCTGAAGCTCCTACAGTTAAGTTAACCGCTTGTTCAACATTCTTCGCTCTGTAAAGAGTCGGTAAGTTGGTGGGGAGTAAACGAATTACAGAACCTTTCCTGTAAATGATCCCTTTGTTCTACAGGCTTCAGTCGCGACAGAATCGGCGTTTGGCTACACGTTTATGTTTGGTCTAGGCGAAGACTCACCTAATCGGGGATCACATTATACTCTTAAAATTTTTTTATCTTTTTATACTGATTTATTAAATTATTTTAGCAAAAAAAAATCCAACCAAATAGTGGATTAGTATTTTGAAACCAAAAAACTAAAAAAAAAAAAACACCATAAATTCCATGTACTAACAAATGGTCGTTATTTAAAAAATAAATAAAAACAATATTGGTCATTGAACCGGTTGGGCAGAAGGTCGAACCTCCTCGAGTCAGTTCAGTCTTCTTTTAGGGTTTAGCTATAAATTATCTTTTAAAAGGGTTTAGCTACTAAATTTCTATAATTTCCATAATTTCCAGCCAATTTACAGGCCCTATTAGTTCGCCTTGGATTACTTTTAGGGTTCTGAAAGGCGAAAGCAAGCGAGGAACAGAGCGTCGGTTTTATTACAGTCATCATGAGGGTCATGGTAAAGATATAAATCTCTGCATTCGGATATCTCCGTTGTGCAGTTCGATCCATCTCCGATTGTAGCCTCAAATGTAGGCTGATTGGGTTGGATTTTCATTTCACTTGCTTCTATCTGCCTCTTTGTGAGTTTTCTGAATTTGTGGTAATACGTTTAGTGGAAGAAGAAGCACATGAGGAGGCTGAAGAGAAAGCGCCGAAAGATGAGACAGAGATCCAAGTAAACTAAGACAAAGCCACCTCCAGAAGTTTTCCCCGTTATGATTTGGTTTTCTTTTTTCCTTCAACTTCTGCATTTTCCCTTTGTGTACGGAGTCCCTGCGAAACAAACAGCGGATTTCGTTGATCTCAGGAATATCTCGACTGAAAGTGGGTAGATTATATCTAATGGTTATTATGAGTTTGGATCGTCAATTTTTTCGGTGCTATCTTCTTTAATTCGGGCAATACATCTCGTTGAGAAATTCATCTTCAGGTTCGAGGAAATCTTGGTTAGAGTTTAGAGGATTAGGGTATCAATTTGCAGAGCCGTCAGCTCGGGTTGATCCTTTGTTCTTCTGTCCGCCTTATTCTTCTTCTTAGATGCATTATCAATTATCTCAATTGTATGTGTCAGTTTGAGTAGTCCAAAAACATTAATCTAAGACAAGATGCTTGCCTGCTTACAGACAGAAAACGTGGAATGGGTAGAGAATCTGATAAAGTCCCGAGTGCTTTCGGTATAATCTGAGTGTTTGATTGTTTTGGAAATTCTAAACCGAAATGGTTCGGACCTGTTGCTGGGTTTTGTGCTAGTTACGCAATTAGGCACGCACTTACCTTCCCCCTTGGCGTCCCGGCCTAAAACATATACATATCACAGCCCCATCGTTACCACCCTACGCATCTCAGGCTAGAAACCACAAAATCCAAAAGCCAGCGTCACGACATTCTTCGATGGCAGTCGAATAAGGCGTGGATTAACCCAGAGTCCCAAATGGGGAACTTGTTGCCCTCTGTATCTTCTTTTAAGCTTCTCCTCTACCAGCAAGGAAAAGCCAAAGGGAGCGTGTTGTGCTCTCAAGCTCCGAAAGTCGTGGTGGCACGGGCACCATCTTGCTCTGCTGGAAACGATACTGCTGCTTTTGTCATGTGTCACCTTACAAACACACACATGTGTGACGCATCATCATACCCAAACAATGTCGATACGAACATTGAATCTGAGGCTTAAAGATTCAATGCGAGCGGCAGTTGAGTGAAGGTGATGGTGGTTGGGCATGGTTACTAATCACGAGAATGGTGGGAGAGAAAGAAGAAGAAATAGTTTTTCTTTCTTCGTGACATTAGCCAGCCCAAGATTGCAAAGGAAGAGGGGAGATGGCAACCAAATCCAAGCACCCCTGCAGTTATTTCAAGCCCCGGAATTCCACCGATATCTAGACGTGTTCAAACAACAGAGACCCACGAAAGACGGGCGAGAAAACCCATTACAAAGTTAACAAGGGCCTTAGAAAACCCATTACAAAATTAACTAGTGCCAAGGCCCGAGAAAACTCTCCCTATGGCAGGGGAAGTATACATCAAATTAACAATTGCTAAGAATAGAACTGTGGCAAATTGCCCAGCAGGCCTAGTAGAAGTTCATGGGATGCGTGGGACCATTTTGTTTGGTAGATTGACGTTGATTCCACCATATTCCAATATTCAAAGCGAGCGGACCGTCCCATTGGAAATACAAGGCCCCAATAATTTTTAATAGTCATGACTGTCAAAAGAAAAAAAAAAAAAAAGGCTTAATTGGGTTATAGTCCCCTATAATTTTGAATTATGACAAATTAATTGATGTGGTTTCAATTTTGACAAAACTCTCTTTCAGGCACCAACTTACAACAAATTATTCCCTCCTTAAATTCTTTGTCATCTCGTGAAAGAGGTTAAAGCCATATGACCGTGAATCAGCTGAACGTACATAAAATAATTTAAGAAATAAAATAAAATTAAAAACCATGTATATGTTTGAGCACTTTTCGGTCCACGTACGATTCGAATTAGATGCCAGACTTGCCCACATAACTTCTCCATTATGATTGCCTAAAAATAATGTAAACTTCCACATGGAAATTATTGTCGGCATTAGTATTAGCAAGATTTTTTTTTTTTATCCTTGTTAGATAACTAATTCTGCAGATTAATTAAGCATCACTTAATCTTCCAAATGCTTATGCTGCCCTGCAAATAGAAGAGAGATCTTTTACTATAGGAGTAGTTAAATTGCCCAATATTAACATTCAAAACACTCGCACCATTTGAGGTTTATGTTTATCATTTTCTGCCTATTATGGATCGTTTCAGCTTCATGCACGTTTAGGTTTGTATGACCATTTGATCTCCTAACTTATTGGCATGTCGCTTCTACGAAAGGTGTGATACGCTCATTATAATGTAATCGAGATTTTTGAAACTCTTTAAATTAATGAGATGAGCTACGTGTTATGATAAAAAAAAAAAAAAACAAGTATAGGGAATCATGATGATGATCAAAGATCATGGCTTAATTTATATAAACCATATACACAATCAATGCGTGAGTCTAAGAAGCCAGACTTATTAGTCCCATTTTCACACTACATTTTTCAATCATCAAAGAAAATATAACCATCATGTCGGGAAGCACAAGGTGTGTCCAATTTTTTTCGATCGTGCAGGAAAATACTGAAGATAACCATTGAAGTCAAAGCCAAAATGATTGTGTACTTGGAGGAATTACATATGCGACCGGACTTTATCCTATAGTTTATATTATTTTAGGGAATAGCGAGGCTAGACTTTTGCATGCAAACCGTAAGCATAACGTCCAAGGCTCATGGAGTATTCCCAAAGAAAGTGACAGCCATGTCTGTCGATGTTGCTCATTTGCTTGACTTGGAGCAGTTCGTTCAGTCTCCCGCGGAGCAAAGAAAAAGAAGCTATACCATGCAGATTACAGCAGGCCAGCAACTCATACTCAAAAATCAAAATGACTTTTCACGGGAACGCGTCTGTAGCTTTTCCCAGAAGTCAAGCAAACCGTAAGGCGTAAACCCTTCGTCCAAGGCTGATGGACTTTCCCACGAGTTCCCCCACTATGTTGAAATATTACGTCCTTTATTATATATAAAAAATTTAGACTGAAAAATTATTTATACTAAGAGAGAGAAAAGAGATAAGTGAGACATATGATTTAAGTGGTTCAGTTTATAGACCTACATCTACTGTGGAAGGTCCAATTGGACTTATTGGTGTACTCACTTACAGTGGCGGAATCAGGATTAAAATCTAAGGGTGTCGAATTTTAAAGGCAAAATGATAAAAAAAAAAATTTCCTTTGCAAAAAATTGTGCGATATGTAACATCCCCTTTCCTAGTTTTGTGTTGTCTCTATAAATAGAGACCTTTAACTTATAATATGTATGGACACATAACACAAAATACAACTATAGAGAGCTTTCACAGTAGATATAGGTCTTCTAGATCGAACCATTTAAAAATCTCTTGTCTTTTGTTACTATTTCTCTCCCTCTTTATTCTAACATTTTTCTTCTTATGTAACTCAAAAGAAATACATGATAAGTAACGTTTATGCTGGAATATATTTCACAAATGTATGACATAAGTAATATAAACAGGACTACTTAGTAATGTTTTATCCAAAATCTATATATAATTTTTCAAATAAATATTCTCTTCGCTTTACGTTTATCTATTAAAAAGTATAAATTATTAGGGAAGATTGGCTCTACAGCATAATTAATAATCAATCAAAAGAGCCCAGGCCGCACAAGATAAAATGGTTGTAGCAATTGTCTAATTATTTTGAAAATTTCTGAGAAATGAAAATGTTTGGAAGATGAGAAAAATTGTAAGAACGCTATTTCGAGGTAGCTCCATCCAAATGATAACTGCTTTTTATTTACTTTTTTGCTTGCCGTCTTCCGTTCTACAATTCCGAATATATTTGCTGGAATCATCTAACAAACTAACTGTCTTGCTGGGCTGGGTCTTACTACTGGGCTTACTAACAATTAAAAGTAATAACACTAATGGGCTCGAAATACTGAGCCTAAAAACAACAAATATCAATTTATTGACCAAGTCCACTCTAAGGCACGTGCACCTTAATCTTCACTCCAACACCTCACGTTTTCAACCTCTTCGAAAATCTTCTAACTTTACCAATCTCCATGTTTCACGTCTTCGTCTTCTTCCGCGCAAATATTTTCTTCTGCAAGTCCGCTTCTTTCACCGATTGTGACAATGGCACTGGGCTCTTGTTGGCCTGGGCCTAATGGGTATCGGGCCCAGGCCAACTTATGAAAAAAAAAAAACACACATGTAAAATTCTTTTTTAGGCGGAACAATGGGTAGCGGCCGCTCTGGTTCGCTACCCTCTCCTTCCGCCACTACTCACTTATATATTTTTTGTTGAGTTTACATAGGCTTTATTTATAAGCCTTTTGGAATAATAGCCCACATTGCTTTACAATGTGAAACTCTAATCATTTTAATACTCCCCCGCAAACTCAAGGTGGATACATGTTCAGTTTGGACTTCTAAAAATAATTCAAGAAAAAAATGACAACGTCGAAAAGTCGTCGGAGTGATGTCGGAAAGTTGCCGGAAGGTCGTCGGAATGATATCGGAAGGTCGCCGGAGTGAGGCAGGAAAGTTGCCGGAGTGATATCGAAAAATGGTCGGGGGTGATGCCGGAAGGTCGCCGGAGTGAAGCCAGGAAGTCGCCGGAGTGATGCCAGAAGGTCGCCAGAAAATCCAGAAAATGACTAAACTAGGCCAGATTGGACTAAGCCTGATCTAGGCCGAGTTGAGCCAACAAGAGTGTTGGCTAACCTGAGCTAGGATCGAAATTGCTTTGATACTATATTAGAAATAAAAAATTTAGACTGAAAAATTATTTATACTAAGAGAGAGAAAAGAGATAAGTGAGACACATGATTTAAGTGGTTTGGTCTATAGACCTACATCTACTGTGGAAGGCCCAACTGAGCTTATTGGTGTACTCACTTATATTTTTTGTTGAGTTTACATAGGTTTTATTTATAAACCTTTTGGAACAATAGCCCACATTGCTTTAGTAATGTGTGACTCTAATCATTTTAATAAATAAAAAATTTAGACTGAAAAATTATTTATACTAAAAAAGAGAAAAGAGATAAGTGAGACACATGATTTAAGTGGTTCGGTTTATAGACTTATATCCACTGTGGAAGGTCAATTAGACTTATTGGTGTACTCACTTATATATTTTTGTTGAGTTTACGTAGACTTTATTTATAAGTCTTTTAAAATAATAGCTCACTTACTTTAACAAACATGAGACTTTAATCATTTTAATATCCTTAAACTTGTTTTAAATTAATGAGATCAGCTGGTACGAAGAAAAAAATAAATGTAAAGGGAATGGTAACGATGCTTGTGGGCAGAGAGACAATGATCAAGTGCCTTACAGATGGCTCCAGCTCCCTGTCCTTGGTTGATTTCGAATGACATTTGTAAGGCTCAGCGTTTGTTTTCGGTTTTTCGGGATTGTAGGTTTGTTTCAATCCCGCGCAGTGCCAACTCCCTTGCGTACGATTTGGCTCGTTGGGCCGCTTCCTCCACTTTTGATGGAAGTTTGCCCCCGTCTCATGGGCTGTTCCTCAATTATCTCTGGTGTACGTTGGTCTTGATCCTCCTTGATTGGGGGTGTTGTTTTTTCGCTTTTGTTTCCTGTTTTTGCTGTTGGTATGTAGAACTTCATTCTGAGTAATAAAGTTCCTTATTATGCGAAAAAAAAAGTGCCTTCGTCTCCCCAGTGTTCAAAGATCATAGCTTAGGTTTTGACCCTTGTTGAATGGTTAAGCAAAGTTTTGATCTTTTTTTAATAAATCGTCCTTAGTTTTTAACTTTATCATATATATCTTTAAATTTATAAATTTTTATTAAATAAGTAATTCTCTTATAATTTTATTTACACGTCAACTCCAATCATAAGTTCATATGTATTATCAAAAAATTAAAATTATGTGACTTATAATTTTTTTAAGTTTTTTTCTTAATTTTTCATTTTAAAATAATTAAATAATTTACTTTGTTTTTCTTTTATAAAAAAAAAAATTGAAAAAAAACATTATTAAAAAAGCTTAAAAAATTTATAAGTCACATAATTTTAATTTTGGTTGATATGCAAATTAGAACTTATGTGTGAATGGTTAACTGTATAGATAAAAGATTTTAACAAAATGACTTTTTTGATAAAAATTATAAACTCAAAATCTTTATGATCAATTTAAATTTATGAAAATAGGCGAAAACTCAAGGAACAAATAAGTATATAACCCTTGTGTAAGCCACTACCAACAGTACTATGATAATAAAAACAATGGCCGTCAACGTCAATGCGTGAGTCTAAGAAGCCAGACTTATTAGTCAAATTTTCACACTACATTTTCTCAACATAAGAAAATATAGCCATCATGTCGGGAAGCGATTGACAAGGTGTGTCCCACTTCTTTCATGCAGAAAACTACTACTGAAGATAACCTTTAGATGTGTTACAGAATATATTCAAATAATAAAATTTTTTTTTTTATCAATTTAAATTTTTAGAATAAGTAGTTGATTCACATAGTATCAGAGTTAAAGTTTTAAGTTTGAGATTTGACTCTACACTCTATTTTAATTTTAATTAAATATTATATGTGTTAGGTCTCCCAATTAAAAGAGAATCTAACTTATACGTGAAAGAGAGTATTAAAAAATATATTTAAATAATAAAATCTTTCTTTTCCTATTAGCGGGTTTGGGATGAATACGAAGTCAGGGTATGTCATTTATTTTAGGGATGAGGCTAGACTTTTGCAAGCAAACCCCAAAGCTCATGGACTATTCCCGATGAAAGAGATAGCGGCCATGTCTGTCAATGTTAATCATTTGCTTGACTTGGAGCACTTTGTTCGAGTCTCCCGGAGAGCAAAGAAAATCAAAATGTTCGTCAAAGTCATATTCAAACAATCAAAATCTTCCTTAATATTTTTCCTGTTAATATTACACGTTAACTTCAAACAGTTCATAAACTATTTTACGTTTAATGTTTGTCAAAGTAATTTCTTCTATGTTCATCATGAACTGATTGTCCCACGATATCAACTTCCTCCTGTTTCCAACATAATTATTACTCTCAACACAGAGCCCCAGCGAAAAGAAGCCCTCTCATGGAATATTTCAACACCAACAAGATGGAATTATATATTAGGTAAATCCCCTTCCAAGAAAATTCTCACTCAATACACATTAATCACCATCCAGCTGCTCGATGAAGATTCTTAATCAGAAGGAGGTTCGGAATTAAGGAACATAAACATTTGGATGCAAAAATATCCTGCTTAATTTGCAAAATTTCCAGCAAACAACTTTATTTTAGAAACAAACATTTTTGAGTATATTTATAGTAACGCTTTAGCTATCTTTGGTAAAAAAATATTTTTGTAGCTGAAAAACATCTTTTAGAGACGAATCAATATTTTTTTATTGCAAAAAATATATTTCGAGAGGTTGTGTTTTAATCTGTAATTTTGGCTTTGTCATCCAATAAAATGTTTGTTTGCTAAAAAGAAACACTTCAATATATATTCTTAATTACTATTCTCTCCATCTTCCTATGCGAAAAATACACTTCCCAAATGGTTGGGAGGCATTAATTTTTGGTCCAAAACATGGTAGAGCAGGTGATCATCTAGACCAGATTTAAAAGACCAGCTTTCGGGAAGAGAATAAAAAGCTTTTCAACGTGAAGCTTCAAGGACGTCTTCGGAATGTAATATTTATTTGATTTTGTCCTTTTCTTATATATATATATACTCCAACTTTACCGAAGTACATTAATATTTTCAACTGCTTAGAAAAAAAAAAAAATTCTTCGGCTAGCTTGCTTTCATATTGGCATCCAGCTGCAGGTCAGGGCCACAACCCCACCCGATACTATATGCTTCAATCCAAAGACGCTGTCAAACAAGAGTAGAGAAGGGGCCGGGACACTTGGTCAGTTTTTCATATGGGTCCCCTATATTTGAATATTGGAAAGTGAAACCAGTTAATTTTCTGGCCAACATGGTCGTCCCACGCATATCAATGACCTTATGAACGTACATGGAAACTTGACATTTACGGGGTGGGCTGGGTAGAATAACGTCATTGACTCATTATTTACAGTTGAGACTAGCTAGGGCGGTAAATGAATTGAGCTGTTCATGACCAGCTTGAACTCAGCTCGTATAAGTCTGACTTGAACTCAATTCGTTTAATAAACAAGTCGAGTTTGAATACCTTTTTTGACTCGAATATTAAACGAGTTAAACCTGGTTAAATTAGGTTTAGCTCAATTTAAACTCGTGAATAAAACTCGTATAATCTCGACTTGGCTCATGTGAGCTCATTTAAAAGGTTGGTACACTTAGCGGGTCAAGTAGCTCATCAGATGTGTGAGATCATTTTAGGCAGATTAACCATTCTACTCTCCAAGAATTCAAGTCATGGGAAAATTAATACAGCAATATTAGTTACTCAAGAGTTCCATGTTTTTTATAAGTTACCAAGATCCAACTTTTTCCCACCACTTATATATAGTGATGATTATAATTGGAACCCGTAGTACCCTCTCTTTCATAGAAAAATAAGCCTACGCATCAAATTTTTCTAATAGTGTCGTCGCTATAAGAAAAATGGGTTTCAACCAGGAGCCAAATATCGTTGCAGCAACGCCACTTATATGTCAAAATTTCGTTGGATTTTTAGTGTACTAGAGATGGAAGTTATGGTTGCTAAAGATATTAGGAACTAAACTAAGCTGGTCAGTAACGCTATATACATTTGGTGCATGACAAAGATGTCATTGCCAATCAAATTACAAGGTCTAAATTCAATACCAATCAATTCTAAGTTGCAAATGTGACTACGCTGTTACTAACCCTTCAAAGATTTATTTCAAAGATTTCAGCCTACCTACCGTTACCGTTTATGCTGTATTGACTTTTAATAAATCAATTTTTAGAGTTTACTTTTGAATAGGCACTACAAAAAAAGGTTCTTTAGCAGAGGTCGCGACCGTCATGATATGTGCGTCGGGAGAAGTTTTAGCGGCAGTTTTTGTGATCGCTGGTGAAAATGGCAAGATATAGCGGCGATCGCTTAGTAGCAGTCACAAACGCAGCTAAAGACCTAAAGAGCATTTGTGACAAGTCTTTAGCAGTGTTTTCTAAAACGCCAGTATAGACTAATTTGTTGCGGCGTTTTAAAAACACTGCTATAGCATAATTTTGTCCTGCGTTTAAATATCTACAATAACATTTGTGATTGCCGCTAAAAACATTTGCCAGAGTTTTCTTTTTTGGTTTTGGTTTGGTATGTGCCAGGGTTTTTAAAATGCCACTAAATCATTTTTAAAAATGCTGCAATAGATACATTTGTGTAAAAAGTTGCATTTTTTTCTTGATTTTCTTGTAATACAAATTTTAATTGATTGATGTGAAAACATAAGAAGATGTGTAATAAAACAAAATATATTTCAATCATGATTAAATAACCACGTCTTACAAGTTTTACAACAAACACAAATAAGTTCCAAAAGTTTCTAAGTAGTTTAAAAAGTAACAAGTAATGAAATTTAACATCTAAATCTGAATAAATAGAAGCAAGCGCCCCACCAACCAAGCAGTCACCAGCACCTGTGAGCCTCATAACTGATGCAGGAAGCGCGGGAAAATGCACAGCGAAAAGATGAGATTATGAGAATCTCTTTCAGAATTTGTAGCACTATACGATTGTGGAGGACAGCTTGACATCACAATCTTATAGAGCTGTCCACAAGAACCAAATGGCTTGGTTTTCTCCAAATTAGCTCTCAGAAAAATTGGCCCTCCATTAGAGCATAAGAGCTCTCCATGTGCCCCAAGGGTTACAACAACTATTCTGACACCCTTGTCCAGCAAAAGCCATATTTCTGGTTTCAGCTTTTGGAACAGTGACTCCGTTGAATTATTTTCCCTTTCAATTGGAGGAAACGCATTTGCACCAGACAAAGCATTTGCCATGGCAATAAGTACATCTTCATTCGGCGAAGCAACTCTTACCTACAGAAAACATCCATATAAGTAGGAGACCAGCAAAATAAGAGACTAAAGCACAATCAAGGATAGAATGTGCTACAAAAATTAATTCAGGCTGCTAATAGTCTTACTAAATCTAGTCCTAACCAAGTGCCATAGAGAATGAGGTGGCAGAGCATAACTCAGAACCACAGAAGTGACCCCTTTCTCAAAAATCCCCAAGCTTTGCCTTTAACTTAAGAAGAATTGATTTGAAAATAGACATACATCCCAAAAGCACAGCACTCACATACTTGGCAACTGCAGTAATTCTTCTGGATTTTGCAACTGATACAGGCTCAAACCACACTCGAATGTTAGATTCTGCTGCAACTGACAAATGCCCAAGCAACACAATCCCATTTATAACGCCATTGGAAAAAGAAAAGGGGGACGCGGAAAGAGAGAAAGAAAAGTACTCTGGTAAGAAGCTTCTAAAGCAGAAGCTTTGAGGTTTGCATCAACCATCAATATTGGAGCAGAAGATATATTGTACTTGAATTTCAGAACCCACTCGGGTGTAAGAAACTTTTCCGGTTATCAAGAAAAAATATAATGTCCCAAGGTTACATTTCTAAGTTAGGCTAAGTCGGCAGATTAGCACATTGACTAAAGATATCAAAAATCAACTCACAATGGCATCCACACTTGCAACAGCAGCCGCCAGCTCCCCACTGACATCAAGTATATTGCATACAGCAGGAGTCACAATAACTAGTTGCTTTTGAATCCCTACTTCAAAGCATTTTTATGTAAGAAGAACATAGCATGCTTTGTACTGATCGTTTCCATGTACAAGAACAAGGAAAGAGGATAAACTTATACTCAACCTTATTCTTTAATGGTTTTAACTTCATTTCCATGAAGGCATGAAGAAAACAACACTTGCAATGTTCCTAGAGGCTACTGCTGAACTGGCTCATCAAAAGCTAAATATTTTCTTTTCATGTCGTATCTATCAAACACAATGCCAGTAAATTATAAATGTATGGGATTAGATTCTGATTTTATACCATTAACTTATAAAATTCACTTACAATTTCACAAGAACGCAAGCCATCTCTTCGGTTTATAATGGTCTATTTTATTTTTTTTGCAACGTCATGAGATCCTTGCTACACCTTCTAGTATGTAACGATTGCAACTCACACACCTGTAGGCTGTAGCAGCCATTTTTTCAAAGCACTCCTACAGGCATAAGTTTTAGCTGCATTTGTGGAAAAACACCACTAAAGAGCAAACTTGTAGCGGCGTTTTTTACATAAACGCCGCTACAAAGTTTCTTTTATTGTCTACAAATGTCACTGAAGGTGGTCTTTAGCATCGTTTTTGGTGATTGCCGCTAAAGACCCTTGTTTTTGTAGTGAGGCCGGTTTGTGTAGTCCATTTTTAAACATATGGGTACTTTTATTTGCTAAAAGTTAGTTGACTAACAGAAAACCGACAGAATTTATGGTCATGAGGATGTCTATTTTTGGGGTCGGATAACCTAGCCCGAATCCCATCTCCTTTAGTCCGCTAATTTTTAGTGGATAAAAGGATCTGTATGTCTAAAAATTGAACCACAAAGACCAGTACATTCAAAGTTATACCTAGGGATTTATTTTTTTAAAATTGAGTTCCATAAGGACTGTATTAGTAACTAAGCCAAAGATTTCATTGAAGTTAATTTGTACACATCATTTTAAACTATTATGTGAAAAATTTGTCCTAACACAACCTCTTTTATGATAACTCTTAGAGAGATTGTGCATTTGCTTGATATCCTTAAATCTCAATAGCCTGAATGTTATTTTGATAATTCTTTAAGAAAACCTCGTAATATGTCTCATATTATATATCTTATATCTGTCCACGAAAATTGAAGGATGCTGCGATAATTGTAATTTTTTTGAATTCCGTCCCGTATCTTTCTAATTTAATTGTGCTGCAATCAAATGAAATCATATCTACATCTCTAGTGAACTTGACAGCTCTAGTAGCCTTTTCCATCTTCGTTATCTTCAGAACCTGAACTTGGCAGGTAACGACTTTAATTCCCAGATTTCGCACCAGTTTAAGGAGCTGAAGACTTTGAGATATTTGAATCTGTCAAATGCTGGCTTTGTGGGATAAATTCCAATTGAGATTTCACACCTCATGACTAGGTTGGTTAATTGGTTGGGTGACTTGTCCAATTGACTTTAGTCCTGCTGTCACTGGTCAGAACCCTTCGGCGCTCATGGAGTACTTGTATCTTGATGATGGATGTGGATATATCAGCACGCGGGTATGAGGAATGTCACGCCGTACCATCTTCACTTCAAAAATCTGAAGAGTGTTGAGCATGTCATACCCTCTTGATTCCTCTTTTCTGAAACTTCAATCACTCTCCATTATTCGTCTAGGTGGTAACGTTTTTTCTGCTCCAGTTCTAAATTTTTTCTAGATTTTCCAAGGCTGCTTTTTGGATGGGTCAATTTCTGGAAAAGATCTTCCAGATTACAACAAAAATGGGAACGCTTGACTTATCATATAGTAATCTACAGGGTTCTTTGGCAGCCAGAATTTTCTCCAGTAGGATTTTAAGGTTTGGTGTGATTTGCTGTATGGTCTCTTCCTTTGACCCCGGGGGCGAGAGAAAAAGGATCATTGCTGTGGAGACTGTAGCAAGGCAAATTATATTGCTCCAAGACCCAAGTCAAGCAAATGAGAAACCACCACACGCCGGCTGCAGAATTGCTGTCAAATGAAATTCAAAGGAGGGGGGCCCATGCATGAGAGATGCAGCTCATGTACTACATTTTATTGTATGATGTAAAAGCCATGACCCATATGAATTCTTTTTTTTCTTCTCAGCGACCCATATGAAGTCTTTATTCGAATTTTTCATTGAAATCTTTTTATAAGCCATGACCCATATGAGGCTATTGCTAATTCCTTCTCTCCATCTTTCCCGAATGCAAACAGAATTCCCCTTCACAATCTGTAACTCGAAGAACACGGATTATCATTGTTCCAATTGAAGCAAACCCTTTCCTACTTCTCTTTCTCCGGCCTCCTAGTTTACACTTTTGGTAGCCCTCCGATCATCTCACCATCAACTCTCAGGGGGTCGCTCATTGCAGCTTCCAATGAGGACTCCACTCTTTTCATCGTTTTCATGATGGCTGTGCTTACTTTTTTCGTGCATCAAGTCTGGCGAATGTCTTGGGGATCAGCAATCCTCATTGCTCCAGTTGAAGAAAAGCCTCGTGTTCACTACTAGCTTGTCAACAACTGGTGCATTGGATTGAGGACGGATTGCTGTTTGTGGGATGGCGTGACATGCAACGATGGACGTTTTCTGGTCTCGATCTCAGTGTGAATCTATCTCTAATGAACTTGACGGTTCCAGTAGCCTTTTCCGTCTTCTCTATCTTCAGAAACTGAACTTGGCAGGTAACGTTTAATTATTCCCAGATTCCGTACAGTGATCAAGTACAATGGAATGCACATCTATATTAGTACCGCCGAGCTTCACAAATTCAGCACGCTGTTCTCTGTCTAGATTGCATCTGTCAATAAATACACTTTTTCCATCTTTCAGCGCAGTAGCAGCAGCTTTTAGGCACTGGCCTTTTGTTCCAGATTTACCATTTCCAATGGTATCCTGCAATGCAAATTCAACGACAGTTTGATTAACGGGGGGAAAAAAAAAAAACTTCTGTACACTTCTCTAATGACTGCGAATAGGTAAATTATGAGAAACACGAGAGCAGCGGCGATAACCAGAACATTGGAGAAAAGCTCATTCACAAGAAGTGGCTCATTCTCATTCATTAATAGAGACCACCAATGATTTGGATCGATACGATATGATAAAGACCTCAAGCTCTGATAACAGAAGCTACAGTGCATTCCGATAAATGTCGTAGACTAATCACAAGAACATCAATACCGGGCAGATTATGATGTGAGCTACGACGATAAAATGAACATCAATCCCAATGGTGATAGTGACCTAGTGACTCGATTGTCACATTTTACGACGCACTTTGTTCTTTATTAGAAAGAATATCGCTTGGAGACACTCATCGCCTAAACCAAGCACGCATGAACGCAAATGAAAAACATATTAAGCATTTAATCAAACAACGCTTTTTTGGGAGGGGGGGGGTAGGGGAGAGAGAGAGAGAGAGAGCTGGCAAATGCGAACCCAGGGTCGGGTCGAGGAGCCCATAACTTGTTCACAGGAGGTTGACTTGCCGCTACGTGGTGCACCCACCAAGATCACCAGGATGGGCTTCTCCTTTGTTTCATCGCCTTTGCACAAATATAATTTATTTAAATTAACCAAAAATAGTTCTTCAACAAATTGAAAAAAAGCTGGTCTCACGCGTAGTACCTTCGGCTTTAGAGACGTCGTCGATGTCCATTTCCAACTTCGATCCGCCTTCTGAAGCTCCTACAGTTAAGTTAACGGCTTGTTCAACATTCTTCGCTATGTGAGTCAGTAAGTTGGTGGGGCGTAAACGAATTCCAGGAACCAAAAATGATCCCTTTGTTTTACAGGCTTCAGTCGCGACAGAATCGGCGTTTGGCTAAACGACGTTTGTTTTCTCGAATATTTTAGGGTAGGAAAATTTTCAGAAAAATAAAAGCATTTCAAAATTTGTAACTTTTTCGCATGTACATTTTACCTTTTAAAAATTTTAATAAATTTCGAGTAAAAATTTTTAAAATTTTAAGAATATTTTTTAAAATTTTAATAAATAAGCATCTTATAAGGCGAAGACTCACCCTAATCGGGATCACATACTCTTAAAAATTTTGAACCCTTTTTATATTGATTTATTAAATTATTTTAGGGAAAAAAAACAAATAATGGATTAGCATTTTTAAACCAAAAAACGAACAAAACTACATAAATTCCATGTACTAACAAATGGTCAATATTAGTCATTGAACCGGCTGGGCCATAGAGGTCAAACCTCCCCGAGTCAGTTTGGTCTAGCTTTTAAGGTTTAGCTATAAATTATAATTCCCAGCAAATTTATCGGCCATTTTAGTTCGCCTTGGATTAACTTATAGGGTTCTGAAAGGCAACAGCAAGCAAAGAACGGAGTGTCGGTTTTCCTTATTACAGTCACCATGAGGGCCAAGGTAAATATATAAATCTCTGCATTTTCGGATATCTCACGTTATGTAGTTCGATCAATCTCTGATTGTAGCCTCAAATGTAGGCTGATTGGGTTGGATTGAGATCCAAGTAAAAATAAGACAAAGCCACCTCCAGAGGTTTTTCCCGTTGCGATTTGGTTTTCTTTCTTCCCTTCAAATTCTGCAATTTTTCCTTTGTGTACGGAGTCCCTGCGAAACAAATACTGGATTTCGCTGATCTCAGGAATATCTCTAGTGAAAATGGGTAGATTATATCTAATGGTTATTTTGAGTTTGGATCATCAATTTTTTCGGTGCTATCTTCTTTAATTCGGGCAATTCATCTCGTTGAGAATCTTCGTTAGAGTTTATAGGAGGATTAGAGTATCAATTTGCAGAGCCTTCAGCTCGGGTTGATCCTTTGTTCTTCTGTCCGCCTTATTCTTCTTCTTGGATGCACTATCAATTATCTCAGTTGTATGTTTGTATGTGTCACTTTGAGTAGTCCAAAAACATTAATCTAAGACAAGATGCTTTCCTGCTTACAGATGGAAAACGTGGAATGGGTAGAGTCTGATAAAGTCCCGAGTGCTTTCGGTATAATCTGAGTGTTTGATTGTTTTGGAAATTCTAAACCGAAATGGTTCGGACCTGTTGCTGGGTTTTGTGCTAGTTACGCAATTAGGCACGCCCTTACCTTTCCCCCTTGGCGTCCCGGCCTAAAACATATACAGATCACAGCTCCCATCGTCATCCACCCTACGCATCTCAGGCTAGAAACCACAAAATCCAAAAGCCAGAGTCGCGACCATTCCTCGATGGACGTCGAATAAGAAGACGTGGATTAGAAATAGTTTTCGTTTTTTTTGTGACGTTAGCCAGCCCAAGATTGCTAAAGAAGAAGGGAGATGGCAACCAAATCCAAGCACCACTACAGTCAGTTCAAGCTCCGTAATTCCACCAATATCCAAACGTGTTCAAACAACAGAGACCCACGAAAGACGCGGGAGAAATCCCATTACAACAAATTAACAATTGCTCGGAATAAAACTGTGGGAAATTGCTCAGCAGGCTAGTAGAAGTTCATGGGATGCGTGGGACCATTTTGGTAGATTGTTGATTCCACCATATTCCATTATTCCAAGCGAGGCGACCGTCCCATTGGAAATACAAGGCCCCAATAATTTTTAATATAAGTCATGACTGTCAAAGAAAAAAAAAAAAGGCTTAATTGCGTTATAGCCCCTATAATTTTGAATTATGACAAATAAATCCATTTGGTTTCAATTTTAACAAAACAGTCTTTCAGGCACCAATTTACAATAAATTATTCCCTCCTTAAATTTTTTGTCATCTCGTGAAAGAGGTTAAAGCCATATGACCGTGAATCAGCTGAATGTGTAGAAATAATTTAAGAAATAAAATAAAATAAAATTAAAAACCAGTGTATGTTTGAGCAATTTTCGGTCCACGTACAAGTCGAATTAGATGCCAGACTTGCCCACATAACTTCTCCATTATGATTGCCTATAATAAATAATGTAAACTTCCACGAGGAAATTATTTTCGGCATTAGTATTAGCAAGATTTTTATATATATATATATCCTTGCTAGATAACGAATTCTGCAGATAAATTAAGCATCAGTTAATGTTGCAAATTCTTATGCTGCCCTGCAAATCGAAGAGAGATCTTTTACTATCAGAGTAGTTAAATTGCCTAATATCAACATTCAAAACACTCGCCATATGAGGTTTATATTTTTCATTTTCTGCCTATTATGGATTGTTTCAGCTTCATGCACGTTTAGGTTTATATGGCCATTTGATCTCCTAATTTATTGGCCTGTCGCTTTTACAGAAGGTGTGATACACCCTTTAGAACATGTAATGGAAACTCTTTAAATTAATGATATAAGCTACCTGTTATGATAATAAATAAATAAATAAATAAGTAGGAGGAATCGTGATGCTTGGGGCGCAGAAATCTATTGATAAAAGATCATGACTTAATTTATATTAAACAACGACAGTCAACGTCAATGAGTCTAAGAAGCCAGACTTATTAGTCACATTTTCACACTACATTTTCTCATTAAGTAAATAAAATATTTTTAAAAATACGAAAAAATAGCCATCCTGTCGGGAAGCATTAATTGACAAGGTGTGTCCCATTTTTTTCGATCGTGCAGGAAAATACTGAAAGATAACCATAAAAGTCACAGGCAAAATGATTGTGTACTTGAAAGAATTATATATGCGACTGGACTTTATCCTATAGCTTATGTTATTTTAGGGATGGAGCTAGGCTAGACTTTTGCATGCGAACCGTAAGCCCAACGTCCAAGGCTCATGGACAATTGCCTAAGAAAGGGATAGCTGCCATGTCTGTCGATGCTGCTGATCATTTGCTTGACTTGGAGCAGTTCGTTCGAGTCTCCCGCGGAGCAAAGAAAAAAAAGTTATGCTACTATACAGATCACAGCAGGCAACTCATATTTAAAAATCAAAATCTTCATTATATTTAATAGAAAAGAAAAGTGGAGGCCAGGTCTTGCCCTCTCCAGCGTACTTTTAAGATTTTTCAGCTGATTGAAATAAATATTTTTAGCTGCTTAAAAAAAAAAATAAATATCCACAGCTTACTTTTAAGATTTTTAAGGGGATGTTAGGTTTATAAAAAATTGTTAGATTTTTCAAATTGTCAAGGTTAAAAATGGGCCTGAGCAGAGCAGGTCAGGGTCACAACCCCACCCACAGCTATACACTATTGAGACCGTAAACTGTAAAGTAATTCAAATAAATATTGCCGACTCAGAGGATATATCTCAACAAAAAGCTTTCAAATTCCTCGTAATTTATGTAACTACGTTCTTTTATTTATGATATTTATTTATTTATTCTTTTCTTTTCTTTTCTTTGCCCCGCGGAAGGGAGAGAGAGATGCCTTCACCGTGAAGACCGCGACAAACTGCTCCAACTCAAGCAAATTAGTAACACCGACATAGCTACTTTTTTCTATTTTTATTTTAATGTTTTGTTTATGTTTTCAGTACCCACATGGCTACTTACTTTTTTTTTATTTTATTTTAATGTTTTGTACGACAAATTGTTTATAACATGTTGTATTTTTAGGATCATTTGAATAAAACGGTACCAACTAAGAGGAAGACGTGTCCAGCAGGTCTTCCTTCCGGGACGTGTCCAAAAAAATAGAGAAGAAATGCTTCCAGTGGTGTTCATAATTCAAACCGTAAACACAACGGTCAAGGCCCTCGGGCTTTCCACGAATTCTCTTTTCTTTATTGGAGCTTTTGGTGGGAGAGTAGGACTGGGATGGGTTTAAATAGAGGTCCTCACTAAGGGACGTAGGCACCACAAAAATTCGTCTTCTACTTTCATCGTATGAAGTTTTCGCTTCCTCTCAAGGTTATTGCTAATTGATGCTCTTCGTCTTTCACGATATCAATAGCAATCCAATTTACAATCAGTGATTCAAATATGATATATTCTTATTGTTCCAATTGATGCAAAGCCTTTGCTACTTCTTCATCTTCTTCTGCCTCCTATTTTACTCTCTCTGTAGCCCTCCGATCTCAGCTTCAGTGTAGTCAACTTTCAAGGTGTCTCTGGATACAGATTCCAATGAGGGTTTCACTCTTTCCATGGCTTTTCTTGATGCCGTTATGCTCACTCTTTCTCAGCTTCTGCATCTATGCGGTGTCTGATCAATGTCTTGGCGATCAACAATCTTTGTTGCTCCAATTGAAGAACAGCCTCCAGTTCGACCCTCATTCGTCGAGAAAACTGGTGCACTGGAATCCAAATGACGATTGCTGCTTCTGGGCAGGTGTAACATGCAACGAGGGACGTGTCATTGGTCTCGACTTGAGCAGTGAATGGATCTCCGGTGGTAGACTTGATAGTTCAAGTAGTCTTTTCAGTCTTCGCTATCTCCAGCACCTAAATATGGCTGACAACGATTTTACTGGTTTCGATATTCCGAACCAGTTTTTGGAATTGAAGAATTTGACTTACTTGAATTTGTCAGGAGTTGGCTTTCAGGGTCAGATTCCCATTGGGATTTCACAACTCACAAGGTTGGTTACTCTTGACCTGTCCGACCCTTTGGGCATTAGTTCGCCTAATCCGCTGAAAATTGAGAGTCCTGATTTAGCTACGCTTTTTCAAAACGATTCGGCACTCATGGAGCTGTATCTTGATGGTGTGGATATGTCAGCTGGAGGGTATGAGTGGTGTCATGCTTTATCATCTTCATTACCAAATCTAAGTGTGTTAAGCATGTCACGCTGTAAACTTTCAGGGCCACTTGATTCCTCCTTACTGAATTTTCAGTCTCTCTCTTTTATTCATTTGGGGCTTCTGCAAAGTAATTAATTTTACAGGCCTGCAAACTCTTTCAGGGAGGAAAGAATAATTCGACTAACCTCACCTTTTACGCCGGGCCAGCGGGTAAAGTGGGAATGTTGGTGGAAAGTAATCCTTAAGGAGGTCCAACAAAGCAACACTGACTGACCACGTCCATGAGT
Source organism: Morella rubra (assembly GCA_003952965.2). NCBI lineage: Eukaryota > Viridiplantae > Streptophyta > Magnoliopsida > Fagales > Myricaceae > Morella > Morella rubra. The sequence goes on from CM025850.1 coordinate 36,451,624, forward strand.
CCAAGACATCAGATTTGTCGCATAACGTTTTCACAGGCCCAATCCCACCATCTTGGGAGAAATTGAGTCTAACTTGGTATTTTTTTGGTAATGATATGCTTATTTTCGAGAGAGAGAGAGAGAAAAAAAGAAGAATGTTTGGGCCTGAGGCTCTATTCTATGTTTACACTCAAATTAACCAGGACTGAAAAAAAAAAAAAAAAAAAACAAAAATTTGCATTCATTGAAACTTGGGTGATGTTCATTTTCATGTTTTTTTTAGGATTCTGATGAAATTGTGAATATTTAAGTATGTTAAAGTTGTATAAAAATGCGTGCAGAAGTTGTTGAAAGGAATTATTGTTGTAAAAAAGATAATAAAGTGTTGTATTGAAATACGTGTATGTTATGATGTTTGGATTGTAAAAATAAAAGTAAGATTCAAATCCTACAAAAAATATGAAAACGAACATGACCCAGAGTCTCTTTTACTCATAGGTAAGGTAAATCGGATCCCGGAATTGATTCTAGCTAATTTTTTTGTTTTAGACATTTGACCCATTGACTAGCCCCTCCCAAAACCCAAAGGCTACTATAAAACTTAATATTACTTTTCACCACGAAATGGAGATGGTGAAAACAATACGGATAATATTGTAAAAGCTCATAATGGTATGCATGAGAACGTCGGGACCCATGAGAAATACAAGAAGCAAAATCATATTATTTTCCATCAGGATGCTGGGCCAGTGTGTTGAGTGGGAAGACATTTCCTTCAACCAATTGCACAGCCGCGGAAACATTCCAAGGGAGAAAAAATCAGAGAAATCCGCGGACTAAAATCAATTTTGACTTCTTGTCCCGCGTTTACATGTACTTCTTATGTTTTCCTTTTGACCATGTTTTAGGTCTCCCCAAGTCCATGCAAGACGGCGGATTTTATTCACATTTTCACTACTTTAAACAACCACACGATAGAGTGGTTCTAGATTTACATCATTTTCAACTTGAAGCTGCTTCAAGGAAGTTTTCTCAATGAGTACCACTTGTAATATATATTTGAATTCTGTAATGGAGCAAAGACCTTAGCGGGTCAAGTAGCTCATGATCAGATGGGTGAGATCATTTTAGGCAGATTAAAGATTCTACTCTCCAATAATTCAAGTCATGGGAAAATACAGCAATATTAGTTACTCAAGAGTTCTATGTTTTTTTTTTTTTTTTATAAGTTATCAAGATCCAACTTTTTCCCACCACTTATATATAGTGATGATTATAATTGGAATCAGTACGCAACTTATAGGACAAAATTTCGTTGGATTTTTAGTGTACTAGAGATGCAGCTCATTTCCTACATTTTATTGTATGACTTAAAAAAGCTAAGTCGACTTTCAGATATAGATTGCAAGGAGCAGAAATATCCTCATACAAATTTATTCCCCGAATTGAGAGCAATAGATATAATAAATATTAAAAGCACATAAATTATTACAAGTGAATAAAAATACTATCAAACACCTTGGCCGCCCCTTGTATAGTGTATCAAGACGGTCAGTTTAGGTAAGCCACGATCCAATGAGTCAACGACGACGATGTTACTTCAATTTGTTTTTGTATTTTTTTCTAAGTCTTCCACAATTGCTTTATTCTAATTTTTCATTGAAGTCTTTTTATAAGCCATGACCCATATGAGGCTATTGCTAATTCCTTCTCTCCATCTTTCCCGAATACAAACAGAATTCCCCTTCACAATCCGTAACTCGAAGAACACGGATTATCATTGTTCCAATTGAAGCAAACCCTTTCCTACTTCCCTTTCTCCGGCCGCCTATTTTACACTTTTGGTAGCCCTCCGATCATCTCACCATCAACTCGCAGGGGGGTCTCTCAATGCAGCTTCCAATGAGGACTCCACTCTTTTCATCGTTTTTCATGATGGCTCTGTGCTTACTTTTTTTCCGTGCATCTGTGGTGTCTGGCGAATGTCTTGGGGATCAGCAATCCTCATTGCTCCAGTTGAAGAAAAGCCTCGTGTTCACTACTAGCTTGTCAACAAAACTGGTGCATTGGATTGAGGACGTCGATTGCTGTTTGTGGGATGGTGTAACATGCAACGATGGACGTGTTACTGGTCTCGATCTCAGTGATGAATCTATCTCTAATGAACTTGACGGTTCCAGTAGCCTTTTCCGTCTTGGCTATCTTCAGAAACTGAACTTGGCAGGTAACGACTTTAATTATTCCCAGATTCCGTACCAGTTCGAGAAGCTGAAGAATTTGAGTTATTTGAATCTGTCAAATGCTGGCTTTGCGGGACAAATCCCGATTGAGATTTCACGTCTCACCGGGTTGGTTACTCTTGACTTATCCAACACAAATTCGTTTGTTCCATTGGTGATTGAGTCTCCAAATTTAGCTACGCTAGTTCAGAACCTTTCAGAGCTCATGGAACTTTATCTCGATGGTGTACATGTATCAGCACAAGGGGCGAGTGGTGTACTTGCCTTGTCATCTTCATTGCCAAAGCTGAGAGTGTTGAGCATGTCACGTTGTCATCTTTCAGGGCCTCTCGATTCCTCCTTACTCACACTTCGGTTCCTCTCTATTATTCGTCTGGATGGCAACGATTTTTCTGGTCCGGTTCCAGAATTTTTTGCAGATTTCCAAAAGTTGACATCCTTGAGTTTCAAAGCATGTGGGTTGACTGGTAAATTTCCCGAAAAGATCTTCCAGCTCCCAACGCTACGAAAGCTCGACTTATCATCAAATGTCCTGCTTGAAGGGTTTTTGCCGGAATTTCCTCCTAATGGATCCCTCGAGAACCTGTGGCTCACGCAAACGGGTTTTTCAGGGACATTGCCGCATTCTATTGGTAATCTGAAGATGCTGTCCACGTTGGATCTTTCAGATTGCAATTTCAATGGATCAATCCCAAGCACAGTGGCAAACCTTGCACAATTGGTTCATGTGGACATGGCAGGCAACCATTTCACTGGACCAATTCCATCATTCAGCATGGCCAAGAATCTGACAATACTATCCCTCAGGGCAAATAACGTAACAGGTCAGATTACTTCTACTGAGTGGCAAGAACTACGGAATCTGGTGATACTTGAGTTGAGTTCCAATTTACTTAAAGGGACTATTCCAGCTTCTCTGTTTTCCCTTCCATTATTGGTGAACTTGGATCTTTCCTATAACCAATTTTCTGGTCAGTTGGATGAACTTTCCAACGTTTCTTCGTACCAACTACGCACCCTTACTTTGGCTAAAAATTCACTTGAAGGGAGTATTCCAGCTTCTCTGTTTTCCCTTCCATCATTGGTGACTATGGATCTTTCCTACAACAAATTTTCTGGTCAAGTGGATGAATTTCCCAACATTTCTTCTTCCCCATTATCCTATCTTGATTTGAGTAACAACAATTTGGAAGGGCAAATACCCATGTCTCTCTTTGATTTTCAAGGTCTTGCATACCTCTCCCTTTCTTCAAACAATCTTAGCGGCTCATTCAAGCTAAATCTGATTCAACAATTGATAAATCCTTCAGAACTTGATCTGTCGCACAATGAATTGTCTTCCATTGAATGCTATCAGCCTAATTCTTCGTTATTATTCCGCAGTAATAATTCTCTTGCATTAAAATTGTCTTATAACAGACTGAAGATATTTCCTGATTGCTTGAGAAGCCAATCCAATCTGATAGAATTAGACCTTTCAAAGAACCAGATTCATGGAGAGATACCCAATTGGATATGGAAACTTCCTATTCTTACTCAGTTAAATCTCTCTTATAACCATTTGGTGACTATGGAAGAATCTTTCCTCAACTCCTCAAGTTTGGTCTACCTGGACCTTAGCTCCAACCAACTTCAAGGGCCACTGCCAGTTCTCGCATCACCTTTCTCTTACTTGGATTTCTCGGGGAATAATTTCAGCTCTACCATACCGGCAAACATTGGTAGCTTCCTTGCTCATGCTTTTTTCTTCTCTCTTTCGAAGAATAAACTCCATGGGAGTATCCCTGTATCAATATGCAATGGCACAGGTCTTCTAGTTCTAGATCTATCTGAGAATTCCCTCAGTGGCTCTATTCCCCAGTGCTTGATGGGAATGTGTGCGACTTTAAAGCTGCTGAACCTAGGCAGAAACCACTTAACTGGCACCATTTTCAATGCATTTCCAAGCCTTTGCAGTCTAAAACTTTTAGCTCTCGATGGAAACCAACTGAAGGGAGAATTACCAAAATCTTTGGCTATTGCACAAAGTTGGAGGTGTTGGACATTGGGAACAACCACATCGAGGACATCTTCCCGTGTTACTTGAAGAATATTTCCATGTTGAGAATCCTTATCTTGCGATTAAACAGTTCTATGGGCCCATTGGATGTCAAGGGCCTAATGCTACCTGGCCGATGCTTCAAATTATAGACATTGCTTCAAACAATTTTAGTGGTAAGCTTCCAACAAATGGCTTTCCTTCTTGGACGGCAATGGTGGGTGCTGAAGAAGGGGATCTGTCAGAGATCAATGACCTCGTATTTTACGGGACGGCAGTGGACCTGGGCCTTATCGTCCCCCTGGTAAGAGGTATCGGGATGTGATAAAGTTACGTCAAAGGTCTGCCGTCGGATTTAGTGAAGATCCAAACTGTCTTCACCTTGATTGACTATTCATGCAACAATTTTGAAGGCCCCATACCTGAAGAATTCGGAGGACTCAAATTGTTATATCTTCTCAACTTGTCGCATAATGTTTTCACAGGCCCAATCCCAGCATCTTTGGGAAAATTGAGTCTTGAATCGCTAGACCTATCAAGCAACAAGCTCACGGGAAAGATTCCTTTGCAACTGGCAGATGGTCTTATTTTCTTGTCAATCCTCAATCTTTCATTCAATCAACTTGTGGGAAAGATTCCAATGGTCAAGCAATTTACTACATTTCCGGAAAAGTCTTACGAGGGAAACAGAGGATTATGTGGCTTCCCTTTGGAAGAAAAGTGTGAGCCAGTATCACCATCCCCAGCATTTGAAGGAACCTATTCCAATTCTAGAAATGCAGTTAACTGGAACTTCTTAAGTGTTGAACTCGGATTTATTTTCGGGTTTGGGATTGTGATTGTGCCTCTTGTGTTTTGGAGGAGGTGGAGGATATGGTACTACACCCGCATTGACGATATCTGTTTCAAGATCTTACCTCAATGCTATTTTCGAAAAGAATACGGTCGAAGACGAGTGCCCAAAAACCAGGGGTGAAGGCATTATAGGCAGTTATAGTTTCATTTAATTTGGTGTTTTGGTTTTAAGAATAAAACACATATCCATGAAATTGGAAGCGAGCTTTGTTTTAGGGTGTAATGTTTGTGACTTTCAAGCTGCACTATATATTTAAATGCTTCTGTAATATTTAAATTTGTTGTTTTCTCATATATATATGTTTTTAGCTTTAAGCTGTAATTTTAATCTTGGTATTCATTACAACAAAAAGAGCCTATAATGACCAAAATTTTTTTGACCATATTGCGTTGGTCACCACAAACGGGTTGTAGTGACCAAAAAATATTTCTCGTCATCATATTGTTTATGGTCACAAAATTTTTCTGTCAATGAGAATGGTCATAAAAAGTCGTAATTTCCACCACTTTACTCTATTCTATTGTCCAATTTTGTAGTCTCAAATACTCTAACTATTTTGTGACTACATTTAGCTAATTATCCACCAAAAAAATTGGTCAAAACTTGAATTTTATATTTCAACCAAAATTCTCGTCAAACACTTCATAGCTTGATTACTTTCAATGACAACCGATTCTTCATAGTCACAAGTGACTAAAAATAGACATTCAATGGATTTTTTTTTTTGGGTCAGCCTTATTAAAAGAAGCCTATAGTGACCAAAATCTTTTTGATCATATTGCGTTGGTCACCATAAACTGGGTTGTAGTGACCAAAAAATATTTCGGTATCATGTTGTTTGTAGTCATTAAATTTTTTCTGGTCAATGAGAATGGTCATAAAAGTCACAATTTCCACCACTTTACTCTATTCTATTGTCCAATTTTGTAGTCTCAAATACTCTAACTATTTTGTGACGACATTTAGCTAATTATCCACCAAAAAATTGGTCAAAATTGAATTTTATATTTCAATCAAAATTCTCGTCAAACACTTTGTAGCTGGATTACTTTCAATGACGATCGATTCTCCGTAGTCACAAATGACTAAAAATAGATATTCAAAGGATTCTTTTTTTTTTGGTCGGCCTTATAAAAAAGAGCCTATAGTGACCAAAATCTTTTTGACCATATTGCATTAGTCACCATAAACTGGTTGTAATGACCAAAAAATATTTCTCGTCATCATTGTTTGTGGTCACAAAATTTTTCTGCTCATGAATGGTAATAAATTCACAATTTCCACCACTTTATTTTATTCTATTGTCTAATTTTGTGTCTCAAATACTTTGACTATTTTGTGACGAAATTTAGCTAATTATCCACCAAAAAATTGGTCAAAACTTGAATTTTATATTTCAACCAAAATTCTGTCAAACACTTCGTAGCTTGATTATTTTCAATGACGAAATTCTCCACAGTCACAAGTGACAATAAATGACATTTAATGGATTCTTTTTTTTTGGGTCAGCCTTATTTAAAAAATATTTTCCAATTAATTGTCTTAGGTTGCCACGTTGACTCCATGAACAATTGTGACCAACGTGGTGACATTTATAACAATTATTCTGGTCAATACTACTACTAAAAATGACATATCATAAAATTAATGCTGCTCTCGCACAAAACAGGTGCTTCACTACAACAATTTTGATTTCATCGCTAAAGTACATCTTTAGCGACAAATTGCTTTAGCAACGAAATTAGCAATTTGTCGCTAAAGATAGGTTTTAGCGATGAAAATCAATTTCATTCTGTCGCTAAAAAGTTAAAATACATGTGTTTTTAGCGACAAATATCAATTTCGTCGCTAAAAGTACTTTTGGGATGAAAATTACCAAATTGCCACTGAATAGATCTTCAACGAAATAAGTTTGTCGCTAAATGTTTTATTACAAATTAATCATAGTAATATACTTATCCTAAGCTATATAATGTTAGTAATTATTTTATATATCACATTCGAACATGTATTACTGACGAAAATTGCCAAATCGTCACTGAATCATTTTTTCATAACAAATGCATTGTCTTAAAAAACATCTTGTTCAAACAAGAAAAATGTCGTTCAAACACGTCACTAATGATTTTTCACGATAAAAAGATCTTCGGTAAAATACTGCTTTAGTGACAAAAATGTTTGTCAACAAATGAAAAAGAATCATAAAATATAGAATAACAAATATAAAAGTAATAATAAACATAAAACTTAGAGTTAACAGAAATAAAAAGGATAAAGCCTATAACATATAAGAAGACCAATAATATAAATATTAAATAGTAATAAGAGAAATAATACGTGCAAAGTATGTCAATCGAATTGAATAATATCTAAATATGCATGATTAAAATTCTATCATACATATATCAATTAAGATATTATAACACAAAAGTATATATATACGGACATTAGTTCATTAGGAATATATTACTTAGGACGAAGATATATTCATTAGCACAATAAGAAGGATAGGTCTTTTTAGTTGTCACACATGCTTTATATGTACGCTATTTACTTATAGAATAGGATAATCTCTTTAGAAAAGTTCGCAAATGATTTGTTATTATCAAAATCAAATGACCTATGTTATCATGTAACGTTAGAGCTAACACTTAGTGCTATAACTATCAAGTTATAGTAATTATGTATTACTATAAAGTTATGATAAAGAGCATAAAAGTAACATATCATATAGTTAATTCCAAGTACTAAGATTTTTTAAATAAGTATAATGTATTAAGACATGGTAAGATTTTCTAAATACCAATTATAAGTACTAGAGTACTACCAAAGTATTTTAATTAAAATTATTATACTAGTTATGAAAAAGAGTGTAAAATAATTCTATGTATTTAATACTAAGTACTAAGATTTTTAAATACTGTTACAAATTACAAATGATTTTAGGTACTAAGGTACGTGCTAGGCAATACTATATGGTCTAAGTACTAAGAATTACTAATATCAATGCATGCTACAATATATGTATATTACAACTACAAACAAAGTAGTAATTAAAATAAGGGATAAATGCCAAATTAGTCCTTGTGTTTTTCGTGGAAATCGATTTGGTCCTTGTGAAAAAAAAATGACAGAATCTATCCCCCTATTCCCCAACTCGTTTGCCGTTGGTCCACCCACCCAGTCCATGAACTCCATTGACGGAACCTTCTCCACGTAGCTAAAAAATTCCACCTGTGTATCCAACCTGGCTTTGCCACGTCAGCCCTAAACACCCTCTACTTGGATATCTTATTCCGCCTGACCCACCTTAAAACCTTCCCCCACCCACACGAAACTCTTCTCCAAAACAGATTTGGTTCACACTTCTCAAACCCTCATACCCACTTCCAAAGTTGTAGAGCTTGAGGCTAGGAAGGGACACACACATCTGCTTCACCCTTTGGAAAGGTTTGTGCTTCTTTTTTTGTTCCTCAAAGTCTCTGCATTTTTGTCTTTTTGTTTTTCTTCCCCATTAAAGATGCTGTGCTCATCTTTAACTTCTGCAATGGGTTTAAAGACATCACATATTCTGTTAAGGCAATGGCAGGCTTTTATTTTGAAACATTCATATGTTGATTTTTTCAATTTCCAACTAATTTCTTGCACTATCTTCCTTAGAAATATGCATTCATCTGGTTCGGTGTCTTTTGCTTCTGACGTTGAGGCTCATGTCTGCAACTGTGGCCTCCAAGCATCTTTGAGGACATCTTGGACTGAGAAAAATCCTGGAAGACGCTTCTTTGGATGTCCAAGATATGGTAAAAAATCGGTAAGTATACATGCTCAATAAAATGCCAAAGTGAAAAGTTTCAGATTTTTTTTGTTTACATAACCTCCTTTGATGACTGCACTACAGATGCCGCCTGATTGTTGTTCGGCCCCGCATGAAGCTTCAACGTAATTAAGTTCCCAGGCATACAGGGCTCAAATAGATCGGGGTCTAGGGCTCACACCACCCGGGGTCCCAAGCTCATACTTCTCGGGGTCCAGAGCTTACACCACCCGGGGTCCCGAGCTCATACTTCCAGGGGAGCTTCACCACCCGGGGTCCCGAGCTCAACACCACCCGGGGTCCCGAGCTCATACTTCTGTGCTTTTGTCTTGATTCCCACTGACCCACTCGAAGAAAACGGCACCACGGCAAGTTCAAGAGAATGTCTAACTTGCTACTCCGGATTTTGTCTTAGTTTTCGTTTGGGGATTTGACTTTGTCAAAATTAGGTACTGTGAATTTGTGCAAAGGATTTGCGGAAGAAGAGCCGTGAGATAGTGGAAAGGGATAAAGGGAATTTGCAGCAAAAATTTTTAGGGTTCAAACGAGGAGTGTGGGGTCACACAAAAATTGGAGGAAGTGGAGTGTGGGGATCACGTACGCGGGAAAGGAAAAATATCGTGGCTTACAATAATTTTTAGTGACTTGTTTAGGGCTAACGTGGCAAAGCCAGGTTGGATACACATGTGGAATTTTTTAGCTACGTGGAGAAGGTTCCGTCAATGGAGTTCATGGACTGGGGTGGGTGGACCAACAGCAAACGAGTTGGGGAATAGGGGGACTGATTCTATCATTTTTTTTTCACAGGGACCAAATCGATTTTCACGAAAAGCACATGGACCAATTTGGCATTTATCCCTTAAAATAATCAATTTTGGAATATATGTTATTACTGTTGAACTAACAAAGTAAATGATGGCTAAAAAATGTCAGTTTAGAGTGTAATAACAAAATGAATTTTATATTATGATATAAATATTTGACTATTAGAAGTAGAAAATAAATAAAAATAAAAACAATTATTTGTATATCTAACACGATGGATATTGAAGTATCAAAATACATCCATACATAAGTGAGAGGGTAAAATTCCTTTAGCGCAAGTCCCAATTTTTGCTTCCTGCTACTGAGGTAAAAAACCCCTATTTTTTCAATTCTCAGTCTGCGTCTCCTTGCCAGTCACACCCAACTTTCTCTTCTCTCTCTCTCTCTCTCTCTCTCTCTCGTCTCTCTCTCTCTCTCTCTCCAGAAGGCATTTTTCTAGTTAGATCCTTTGGGAGTTATCGATGTCTTGAGATGATTTCTCTGAAGGAAAAAGAACGGGAGGATCGTTGTGTTGGGTTTAATTAATTGGAAGAGGAGCTCGTGCCCCAGTTTCAATTCTGTTGCGGGTCGGTTCGTTCGCTAATTGGTTGAAGGATCGAGTTTTTGGGCCAACTTTTTCAGTGGGTCTGACGGAAATTACAAACTTAGCCGCTGGGTGGGTCCATTCTGGCCACTGTCCAGGGATCAAAATACCATGTTTGTTATATGACTTTTGTTTCTTTTTTGTTTTAAGCTTAACATAATAACATGAGTAAACAGTCTTGACCTTTCAAGCAAAACATAAAAGAAAGTATCTTAATTTAGCCAAAACAATTTTATGTTAAAAACATAGAGGTTTTAATAAAGGTAAAAATTTGTGGCTTTATTTTAGTTAGGGGGACTTGAATTGTTATATATTCTAAACTTTTCCCATAATTCTTTCACAGGCCAAATCCCATCATCTCTGAGAAAATTGAGTCAGCTTGAGGCACTAGACCTATCAAGCAACAAGCTTACTAGGGAGCTCTTGCTGCTAGTTGCAAATGATCTTATTTTCTTTTCAGTCCTCAATCTTTCGTATAATCGACTTGTGGGAAAGATTTTAGTGATCAAGCAATTTGTTACCTTTTCGGATATTTCCTATGAAGGGAATGAAGGATTACGTGGCTTCCCTTTGAAAAGAAATGCTCAGATGAAGATCAACCAGATCATCACCTCCTACATCTGAAGCAACTCATTCAAAACAAGGGGTTGAGATTGACTGGAACTTCTTGAGTATTGAACTGAGATTTATTTTTGGCCTTGCGATTGCCATTGGGACCTTTATGTTCTGGAAAAGGTGGAGGATGTGGTATTCCAAAAAAGCTGATGATCTCCTTTTCAAAATCTTTTCCCAGTTATATCTTCCAAAGAAATACTGTAGAAGACAAGACAAGCGTAGCTAAACTGGGAGGGAGTCATTTGTGATAGTTTTGAGCAGCAAACAATTTAAAACTCTGTTTCTGTTTTATTCGTTTACTTTTTTCAATAAAATACAAAATGATAATAATAAAATATTCTCTGCGCAGAGGGATGCTTAGTGCGGTTTAAATGAAATTTCGTCTTTTTATTAAGTACCCAAAAAGAAAAACCCTAAGCAGTTAGATGGTGTGTGAGGTTTAAATGTAATTCCGTCATTTACTAAGTACAAAATAAGAACTAGAAAGTCTTTATGCAAAAAAATTAAAGAAGGAAACAAGAGGCTACAAAGAGCATGCCAACTTTGAATAAGAAGCAAACGAGAGACTTCTGATAGCCTCCAAAGACTAGAGGGAGATCATATGCCTGGGTGAAAAAAAATTAAGCCATATTCTTTATAGTGTTTAAGAAAAGAAAATTGCTCAATACAAGGAAATGACCAAGAGCAATAATGCAAGGTAGGGGAAGGGATTCCGGACCAACTTTTCTAGTGAGTCGAAAAAAACAAACTTAGCCTACGGGTGTGTCCTTTTAACCACTGTCCATGGATTAAAATAGGGGGCCCATGATAAAATACGATGTTTTGGATCTTCCATGACTTTTGTTTACACTACGAAAAAAGACACCTATAGCGGCGGTCGGAAACCCAATTATTGAGTAACATATTAAACTTACATATCTCTATTGTGGTTATGAATATACAATTATTTCGTTATTGTTCAAAGATTGATCATGTCGGACGATGGCATCGTAGCCTGTTCTGAAGGATGCGCAGGTGGCTGTGACGGCGTTGCTTCTTGTGATGCCGTTGCTTCTTGCGATGGTGGCACAGGTGGCTGTGATGAAGAAGATATAGTCCTGAATCTCTTCCTCGTCATTGTACTATACAATATTTAACATGCATAAAAGTGA
>CM025850.1:36476230-36520754 GCA_003952965.2 Morella rubra
CCGCTGTAGACTTGTTTTTTGTAGTGTTACTCATGAATGAAGTTTGAACAGTGGAAGATATTTAATTTTTTAAAGGCGTCATGGCGGTTGAAGCGAAACAAAAAAGAAAGTTTGCTACTTCTTTTGCCAAGCTTGAGACACAGCCGGGAGTAGACGTGAGAAACAACACTAAGAGGTCATGTCCATCGATCTTTTACTGTCTTATTTACCCAGCACTGATCTCATCGACTCTCCACTTCTTTATTTTGTGTAATCTAGTCTTTTGCCAAGCTCTAAGTAAAGATTTCCATTAATCTGAGTCGACAATTAAGAGGGTGGAACCATGGAACCATGGATTGTCACTCGAAAGGATAGAATCAGTAATACAAGAGAGGGGAATATTCCACCCACTTTATTTTTTCAGTATAGGCCCACTTTGCAACTTTGTTATAAATTTCCATTCTCTTAACATGGACAAGGCCCAACACTCTCTAGAAGCAGGAACCGGATTGTCACAATAGATAGCTATTGCCAGAGGGGAATATTTCAGAACTAAGTTTTCTAGTATAGAAGTATCACCAGACTTTAACTTAGTGGAGCGAGTGCAAACGCATTCCATTCCAATGCCTCTTGAGTGCTCTAATGGATAGGGCACGGAGGAGATGTATAAAGGGAACCGCTGTGAGAGAACAATTATCCCTCCTCTCGATACAGCTGACAGTCCAGGAATTTGGCGCATGTTCGTGAGACAAGATCTGCCATCCATGATTCCATTGCTCGTCTTCCTTGTACCATTCCATATTAATTAGCATTAGTTTACAGTTACGGAAGGCACAAATTGACGATGGCCATGCGTCCGAACTCCGGACCCACCTCTGACGAGTTCATGTCCGGACGCACGACATGTTACAATGGACATGTTGCAACCGTCGCATGGCTTACAGGTTTACGTTACACGATGTTGAAAACAGCTGTAACCGTTCGAACCCTAGTAATCGAACGTTTATTCAGCCATACATGTGCTTCCACGTTTCAGGTAAAAATCCAGACGCGGACGAGAACTGTTTTAAACGGTTTAAATTTTGGCATTTAATGCAGGACTCTCATTGGGCCACGTGTGAGATAAGCGTCCGGACGATGAGCTGTCCGGACGGGTTCGACGATTATGAAAAATGCGAACAGTTCGACATTTTCATTAAACCGAACGTTTTATCATCTAATCTCTCTCGACTCTCAGTTGATTTTTTGTCAAATCTTCATTCTAATCACATCCAGGTATGTTTTGTTGATTTTTAACATGATTTTTGCTTTAAAATTTTATTTTTTTTATAGTTTTATATATAGGATTTCAATTCTATTTTTTGTATACTACATTGTGTTTTTTGATTGATTTTTACGTGATTGTGTTAAGTGTTAGGATTGTGTTAAGTGTTTGTTTGTGATTTGGTGTGTTTTGGGTAGTGTGTGGGAGGTTTTGAGACGCTGCCATGGCTGAGTTAACTCGGTCTTCGTCCCAGTATCCGGACGTTTAGATATACCGTCGTCTAAATAACCCGTTCATTCTTTTAGTATAAAAAGGAAATACGTCGTCGTTTAGTTTGTGTCCGGACGTTACATGAAATACGTCCGGACTGTTTTATATTAAAAGTTATAAAATTTTACTATTTGTGTTTAGTTCGGACGGATATCCAAAAGTGTCCGGACGCGACGAATTATTATACAAACATGAAACGTTGTCATTTTTTTGTACGCTGTGTCAAATATGTCCGGACGCTTGTTTACCTGTCTGAACGCATTTTTATATTTAATTTGCATTTTCTTTTTTTATTATACCGTTCGGATCCTTTTATGTTGTTGTTGGACATAGTTCTAACCGTTCAAACGTGTTTTTTTGCAGATTATAGAAAATGAACAAGCGTTTGCGTACCAGCAGTCAGGCCGATGCGGAGGAGTCTTCTGTCCAGTTTATCGTTGGATGAGCATACAGCAGTCATCATGTCCGCTCGGTCGTTGTCGAGCGGCATATCCAGTTGGCGGATTTCTATGAGCTTCGGTTTGAGGATCGGACGCTTCCAGAGATAGTGGAGCAAGCAGGTTGGCTTCCGTTCCTCCAGAGGACCGGGTATGCGTCAAAGAACCTGGTGCGAGAGTTCTACGCTTCTATACTTCGGGCGAGGGACCTTGAGGAGCCTAGTATGGAGGTGACCGTCTGGAACGTGAAGATCATATTCTCGCCAGACGAGCTCGCTTTATTTTTGGGGTACGTGAGGGATGTGACAGGTTCCCTAACGTGCCAATGACAGAGGAGGGCGGCCTACTAAGGCCGAGGTTTTTCGGACGCTGCTGGGCCCGATACGGCTATCCTAGAGGGAAGCAACATGCTTCACGGGCACTGCTTCCGTTCTGGAGGATCATGCACCTGATTCTATGCTCCACCATCGACCCGAAGAAGCACACGACGGAGGTGACTTATGGCCGGGCCGAGTTCTTGTACATGGTAGTTGTATGGGGGCTTCATGTTGATATGACATCATTCATCTACCAATGCGTCCGTGCTGAGGCCCTGAAGACCGATGCTCAGATTTCGTTGCCTTATGGAGTTCTTCTGACCAGTTCCTGCATAACTTGATGGTACCCGAGGGTGCCGACGAGCCGAGGGCGCTTCCACTTGGGTCGATTAACAAGACAACAAAGTGCTAGGTCCTGCTCGGGCACTAGAGTTAGACGAGAGGAGCCAGCTCAGGGGACCGAGGAGCAGGATGGACAGGGCTCTTCCCAGGGACTCGAGGGATAGCGGCCGAGTTGGGTGGCGTCTATGATGACCGAGTTGACTGAGCAGATGCGAGCGGTCATGCAGCCCACCCATGAGATGGTGGGTAATATCAGTTCTCACTATCAGCTCTGGAGCTTAAGGTCGTGAGCATGGACGCTGAGTTGAAGAAGCAGGTGTCCGAGGTTCAGTTGGCCCCTAAGGGCGTCGTTACCAGTGCAGAGCTAGTTGCCCTGACTGAGCGGGTCGTGTTGCTTGAGGAGCACATGAGTGATGTCCGGGCGGTTCTGCATCTCTGATTGATCAGTAAATATTTAGGATCTTTTATTATATTTATTTTTTATTATATTTTGAGGACATTTTTTATTTTATGTTTTGAGTACATATATTGGGATTGTACCTGTTGTTATTTCGTTTTGCTTTATGTTATTTCATTTCGTTACTCTTTCCCAATTTCATTACACTCCCTGCACTCTTATTTATATTAGAAAAAAAAAATAAGATTGTCAAAACCGTTCGGACAAGAGGATAACCGTCCGGACGTATTACAGTAAGGTCGAACGGCGTCGTACTTCGCAAGAAAGGTCTGGACGGTAAGTTAAACAGGGTTCGGATGCTTGTTTTAGATGGTAGTGTTGAGAAACGGCGCCATGAAAGTTAAGAAAGCATTCGGTTTATGGTGAGTTTTTTTTCAAGATCAGACGCTGTCATTTGGTGGTTGCTAAAACGGTGTCGTCATGTAAGTCTCCGTGCGGACGGTATGAAAATTTAGGCGCATGTTTTTCCCTCGTAATCTTTTACACGTAGGCGTTGAACTCCGAACGGGTTATATTTGTTTGAAAGACTGGAAATATATATCGAAACGGCCAAAACTTAGAAATTTGAGAGATTTGAGCAAGAAGAGAAGAGGGGAGCTGATTTAAGACGTTAATCTCATTGAAAAGGGTGTAAAGAAGCAACCCATTTGGGATTTCGAATTGGATTGCATTTAAGGTTAGTGGGTTTTAAATTTTTTTTATTTTATTGAAACATGGATTTAGGATATCAAAGTATGTGTTTTTCTCTAAAATGATCGCAATTGAGTTTGGAGTTAGTTGTGATGTGTTTATATTGAAATATTTGTCATTTGGGTTGATTTTGGCATGAATTTGTGTTGAAATGTCATCTGTTCCGAAGAACTGTGTTGTTCGACAATCGCAGTCCGGACGGTCTATATACCGTCCGACTTAATTTATCACGGACGCTTTACAAAAAGGTCCGAACGTTATATTTTATGTTCGGACGGTTAATAGCGTCCACGGTTTTTGCTCATGTTCATGCATTCATTAATTAGTAGCCTTAGCCCCGTTTAAGAATTACAAGTTCGGATAACGAATGTAATTCTTGAATTGTCCACGTTATGGACAGTTTGAGTTTACCCTTCTGAGATCTTTTTGAACGTTCGAGGCTTAACCGATGATCGATGAGATAGTGGATTGTTCTGAAGAATATGACTTGACTGTATCGTTTTGATTTTTCATTTTTATTCATTTTTTCTCTAATATTGATTTATTTGGTCGATGATGTCATACGTCTTCGGTGTCATATCAAACTGAGAGTAGTTGTACACTGAGTGTCAGGTTTAGGATAGGAACAATTATCATCAAAGTTTGTGCGTGTAAGTATCTTACCCCGTTATCCTATTAAATATTATGACTTTTAAATTTTTTGTGTGTAGCGTCGGAATTAGACACGTTTGAGGTAGTACGCGTGGGATTGCCTTACTCAAGGCTCGCACCGGAGGAAAGTTGACTGTCCATATCCCTGATGGACGTACGGGCGGTGATAAACAATGCTCTGAGTCATATTGTGCGCTCGTTCAACAACATGTCCATTTGATGAGTAAGTGGAAGGAGGTCCCCGACGAGGTTAAATCGTACGTGATGAACGTATAATTTATTAAATTTAATTATTAAACTTTTATACATATAACTGTTATATATTTAAGGATGACTGATGAGTGCATGTGCACTCGAATGATGTTCATTTGCTAATCCATAAGTATAATTCGGACATTTTAATGGTATTTTTCCAACTTGAATGTTATTTTACAAAGTGTCCAGTTGTGATTAATTTTTGGTGATTTTCTTGTAGGAAATAAATTAAGAAGAGTTGACTTCTAACCCTAAGAGATGGAGCTTAATTGTAGTTTTGGGTTCTATCCAATCAAGCAAGAAGACCTAGAAGTTGAATGAAATGAGTTTGAAAAAAATCCCGAATTGGAAGATCTCCTGCACAGTCTTCAGTATTTTTATCATATCTCTTCCGTCTAAGATGGGATTAATCTGATTCAAGAAGCGTTGGAATCCTAACTTAAAGAGAAACATTTTCTCAGAAATAGAGATTCTCAAATGCTGACGTTTACTAGGCGAAATAGGCTCCGCAATATCTGGGAATTATTGATACGATATTCTCTGGGCAGTCGTCATTTTTATTATCATATCTTCCACGTCAGATATGATTGATGCGATTCAAAAAGGATATGAAAGAAAACGCAAAGAAATAAAGGCATAAGGAGGATGTGGAAAAGGACTTCTTAAGCTCGTGGAGGCTAGGTTTTGAGGAGATTTTTGAGTTTCTTTTTCTTTTCTTTAGCTATCTTTTAAGGGAGAGAGTTTCTTTGCTCGAATGGATAGCTAAATCTCCAAGCAAGGCTAGGGATGAACTCGTACGAATAATGGTATTATCTATTTGCTTTTGATTCATGTAATCGTTCTTCACGTTGATACAACTCTTGTTTATCATTCTCCAATTGTTATTAGTTTGTTTTCTCATCTCTGAATGATCTTGGAATGATTCTCTTCATAGATTCAGTCATGCTTTGTCTATCGAATGGTTAACATCCATGATTGTGTTTCAGATAAGTTATTATCTTGTTGATTTGATTTTCTACTGCAATATTACCCATAAGGTATATTGTCGTCATTAGGTTATGTCAATAAGAATAATAACTCATAAGGTTTTAAATGAATGATTTCTTAAAGGGTTCTTTGAATTAAGGTTATGTAAACTGTTTGAACCCTTACATCGATAGTTCGGACGCTTGTTTTGTTACCAACATGCGAATGGTTGCTAATTAAATGACCGTGTCACGCAAGATAACCCTGTGGATTGAAAAAGTGTGCGATGGATAGTTTTGTAACCGGATTACCGATATAGATGTCTACATGCAATCGTCAAGATGATAAGTACTGATGTAGTGAAAATATATAATCTATCCAAAGACGAGATTGCAGCTGTCTGGTTCCTCATCGTGAGAACAATTGAATGATCTGGACCGAGCCTCCTCCTCTCCAGAACACTCATGCGTGTATAGATGCTAATTAGAGGAGCATTTGGCGCTTCTGTTCTTGTGACTAAATCCTGATTGTGTTTTTCGTTTGGTATTTAATCTCATTGATGTTTGATATTCCACATTAATTATGTTATTTTCATTAGTATTAAATTTATTAAAATTTAAAGGACCAATTAGTATAATTAAAAGAGAGACATTATAGTACGAGTGCGTCTTAACAGAATTTAAATACCGTTTGATACAATTAATATTAATTGATTAGTTATAATAATTCGTGTAATAAAATAGTATGATAATAGAATGGATACCGTATTTACAATTAAATAGGTGATTAGTTATAATAATTCGTGTAATAATAATTTTAATTTAAATAGTTGATTAGTTATAATTATATTGTGTTTGTGAAATGATTTAAATAAATTAAATTTATTGAAATACATTATGTGAAATGAGAGAGGAAAAAAATGTGGCCATGCGTCCGAACGTGTAAATATACGTCCGGACCCACCTCTGGTAGAACAGTGACGCGTTTAAAAGGTAAGAGTTCGAATGTATAAAAATAGTGTCCGGACGCGTTTGATATTACGACATTGTTCGAACGGAACACGTTAAGCGTCCGGACGTATGTTGCAACCGTCGCATGGCTTACACTCGTGTTTACGTTACACGATGGTTGAAAACAGCTGTAACCGTTCGAACCCTATTATAACGTCGGACGTAGTTTGACGTTTATTCAGCCATACATGCGCTTCCACGTCCTGCGAAGTCAGTGAAAACCGTCCAGACTTGCCATAACCATCCGGACGTAATTACTTTTTTGAACTGTTTTAAACGGTTTAAATTTTGGCATTTAATGCGGAGGACTCTCATTGGGCCACGTGTGCAGATAAGCGTCCGGACGTCTATGAGCTGTCCGGACGGGTTCGACGGATTATGAAAAACGCGAACAGTTCGACATTTTCATTAAACCGAACGTTTTATCATCTAATCTCTCTCGACTCTTAGTTGATTTTTGTCAAATCTTCGCATTCTAATCACATCCAGGTATGTTTTGTTGATTTTTAACATGATTTTTGCTTTAAAATTTTCATTTTTTTTATAGTTTTATATATAGGATTTCAATTCTATTTTTTGTATACTACATTGTGTTTTTTGATTGATTTTTACATAGAAATTGATTGTGTTAAGTGTTAGGATTGTGTTAAGTGTTTTGTTTGTGATTTGGTGGTGTTTTGGGTAGTGTGTGGGAGGTTTTGAGACGCTGCCATGGCTGAGTTAACTCGGTCGTCGTCCCAGTAGCGTCCGGACGTTTAGATATTCCGTCCAGACGTTGTAATAACCCGTTCGGACTTCTTTTAGTATAAAAAGGAAATACGTCGTCGTTTAGTTTGTGTCCGGACGTTACATGAAACACGTTTGGACTATTTTATATTAAAAGTTATAAAATTTTACTATTTGTGTTTAGTTCGGACGGATATCCAAAAGTGTCCGGACGCGAGGAATTATTATACAAACATGAAACGTTGTCATTTTCTTTTGTCCGACGCTATGTACGTTTGAATGCAATTTTTATTATAAATTTTCATTTATATAAATAATTGAGTTTGTTTACCAGTTTCATTGCAGAGGAGTCTGTCCTTAGTTGGTCCAGCTTTATCGTTGGATGAGCATGTCCTGCTCGGTTGTTGTTGAGCTGCATATCCAGTTGGCGAATTTCTTTGAGTTTCGGTTTGAGGATCGGACGCTTCCAGAGATAGTGGAGCAAGCAGGTTGGCTTTCTTTCCTCCAGAGGACCGGGTATGCGTCAAAGAACCTGTGCGAGAGTTCTACGCTTTATACTTCGAGCGAGGACCTTGAGGAGCCTAGTATGGAGGTGACCGTCTGGAACGTGAAGATTATATTCTCGCCAGACGAGCTCGCTTTATTTTTGGGGTACGTGAGGGATGTGACAGCGTTCCCTAACGTGCCAATGACAGAGGAGGGCTGGCCTACTAAGGCCGAGGTTTTTCGGACGCTGCTGGGCCCGATACGGCTATCCTGGAGGGAAGCAACATGCTTCACGGGCACTGCTTCCGTTCTGGAGGATCATGCACCTGATTCTATGCTCCACCATCGACCCGAAGAAGCACACGATGGAGGTGACTTATGGCCGGGCCGAGTTCTTGTACATGGTAGTTGTACGGGGGCTTCATGTTGATATGGCATCATTCATCTACCAATCTGTCCGTGCTGAGGCCCTGAAGACCGATGCTTAGATTTCGTTGCCTTATGGTGTTCTTCTGACCTAGTTCCTGCATAACTTGATGGTACCCGAGGGTGCCGACGAGCCGAGGGCGCTTCCACTTGGGTCGATTAACAAGACAATCTCTCAAAGTGCTAGGTCCTGCTCGGGCAGCTAGAGTTAGACGAGAGGAGCCGGCTCAGGGGACCGAGGAGCAGGATTCTGGACAGGGCTCCTCCCAGGGACTCGAGGGATAGCGGCCAAGTTGGGTGGCGTCTATGATGACCGAGTTGACTGAGCAGATGCGAGCGGTCATGCAGCCCACCCATGAGATGGTGGGTAATATCAGTTCTCGACTAGCAGCTCTGGAGCTTAAGGTCGTGAGCATGGACGCTGAGTTGAAGAAGCAGGTGTCCGAGGTTCAGTTGGCCCCTAAGGGCGTCGTTACCAGTGCAGAGCTAGTTGCCCTGACTAAGCGGGTCATGTTGCTTGAGGAGCACATGAGTGATGTCCGGGCGGTTCTGCATCTCTCTGATGATTGACGATCAGTAAATATTTAGGATCTTTTATTATATTTTATTTTTTATTATATTTTGAGGACATTTTTTATTTTATGTTTTGAGTACATATATTGGGATTGTACCTGTTGTTATTTCGTTTTGCTTTATGTTTTCCTCGTTACTCTTTCCAATTTCATTACACTCCCTGCACTCTTATTTACATTAGAAAAAAAAAATAAGATTGTCAAAACCGTTCGGACAAGAGGATAACCGTCCGGACGTATTACAGTAAGGTCGAACGGCGTCGTACTTCGCAAGAAAGCGTCTGGACGGTAACTTAAACAGGGTTCGGACGCTTGTTTTAGATAGTAGTGTTGAGACGCTGTCGAACGGCGCCATGAAAGTTAAGAAAGCGTTCGAACGGTTATGAGTGACGTTTCGAACATCTGTGTAGATGCTCTGCTAAAACGGTGTCGTCAGTTGTAAGTCTCCGTGCAGACGGTATGAAAATTTAGGCGACATGTTTTTCCCTTGTAATCTTTTACACGTAGGCGTTCGAACGTTTTTGTTTGAGTTCGAACGGGTTATATTTGTTTGAAAGATTGGAAATCGCAAACAGTATATCGAAACGGTCAAAACTTAGAAATTTGAAAGATTTGAGCAAGAAGAGAAGAGGGGAGCTGATTTAAGACGTTAATCTCATTGAAAAGGGTGTAAAGGAGCAACCATTTGGGATTTCGAATTGGATTGCATTTAAGGTTAGTGGGTTTAAAATGTTTTTTTATTTTATGGTGAACATCATGGATTTTAGGATATCAAAGTATGTGTTTTTCAAATTTTTAAGGTCTAAAATGATCGCAATTGAGTTTGGAGTTAGTTGTGATGTGTTTATATTGAAATATTTGTCATTTGGGTTGATTTTGGCATGAATTTGTGTTGAAATGTCATTTGTTCGTCGAAGTACTGTGTTGTTCGACAATCGCAGTCCGGATGGTGTAGATACCGTCCTGACCTAATTTATCAGTCTGGACACTTTACAAAAAGGTCCAAACGTGTATATTTTATGTTCAGACGGTTAATAGCGTTCGAACGATTTTTGCTGTCATGTTCATGCATTCATTAATTAGTAGCCTTAGCCCCCATTTAAGAATTACATGGAGTTCAGATAACGAACTCGGTGTAATTCTTGAATTGTCCATGTTATGGACAGTTTGAGTTTACAATATGCGTAATGTGCGTAATTGTATCTGATATTGTGATTAATGTGTTTAGAATGAGTTTATTGAGTTTTTTGTGGACTTTAGCTACTTTGACATGATCCCGTTTACTAGAAATGATTTCGAGGCTTATGTGTCGGTAACCGATAAGAGCGGTCAACAACAACGTGAAAGAAGGAACCGATGATTCTTCGGATCGTTCAGTGAAGATTGTAGTAATTCTGAAGAATATGACTTCGAGGACTAAAGTAACTTTATCGTTTCAATTTACTTTGTGTGTCTATTTTACATTCATTTTGAGTAACATGTGTCATTGTGTTAATTTTTTCTCTAATATTGATTTATTTGGTCACAGGACGACGTCATGCCAGCGGGAGGGAAACGTCTTCGGTGCAATTCATCAATTCGAGCTGAGAGTAGTCCTGGTACACTAGTAGTGTCGGGTCCTTCACTTAGGGAGAGGAACGAATTACCGTCCCCAGACACAGCCAGTCCAGCAGGCACCCAAAGTAGTTGTGCGTGTAAGTATCTTACCCCGTTCATCAAAATTAAATATTATCACTTTTAAATTTCTATACTTAACTGATTTTTAAATTTTTTGTTCTTCATTTGTAGCAACGTCCGGAATTAGACACGTTTGAGGTTGTACGCGTGGGATTGCCTTACTCAATGCTCGCACCGGAGGAAAGGTGACTGTCCATATCCCTGATGGATGTACGGGGGGTGATGACAAGGCGTCCTTAATGCTCTCAAGTCATATTGGTGCGCTCGTTCTACAACATGTCCCATTTGACACGAGTAAGTGGAAGGAGGTCCCCGAGGGGTTAAATCGTATGTGATGAACCGAGTGTTGGTAAGTATAATTTATTAAATTTTAATTGTTGAAACTTTTTTTGCGTTTCTAACTGTTATATATGTTAAGGATGACTTCCAACTAGATTATGACCGAGTGAGGATCGCATCACTGTGACGTCTACGATGAACACAGCGTACAAGACGCACAAAATAGAATGTTCCAGCATTACTCGGTGTTCAATTCCAAAGAAAAGGCATTAGAGCACCCGTATCCCAATATGAACAAGGAAGAATGGACTCGTGTTTGTGATTTATTCGCGAGCGAGGAATTTCAGGTTAAACATTTTTATTCCATCCTTAACATTTTTTTATTTTATTATTAATTGTGGTAACAACTGTAAATGTACAATGCAGAGGAGGAGTGCAATCAACAAGGAGAATAGAGCTAAGCTGAAGATTGTACACACATCGGGAGCGAGGTCTTTCCAACGCGCGAGAGCGTAGTTAGTAAGTAATAAATTTAAATTTTTATTATTTATTATTTAAATAAATGACTTAGGTATTTTAATATGCAAGTTTTATATTTCTTTTGGTGTACAGAAAAATTCAGAATCTGATGAGATTAGTCTGCGTTGCTTTATAAAAAGACGCATACTAATAAGGATGGCATGTGAACATCAAAAGATGCATGAGAAAATTTTGTAAGTTGTAACATTGGATTTAATGATGCATTCATGTGCGTTTATGTTTCATATATGCTAATTTTATCTTCTTTTCTAATTTTGTAGGAAAAAATGGAGGCGTTACAGTTGCAGCACGAGTCAGAGGGAAAGTCATACACGAAGTGGAGATCTTCGCTGAGGTGTTGGGATGAAAGCGGGTTACGTGCGAGGTTTAAACCATTTAGTACGGTCTGTTGGATCATCTTCATCAGTATCGTCCGTTGATTTGTCCGGAGGTTGGAGGAGGTCAGATTACAGATTGAGGAGATGAGGGTTAGACAGCTGGAATATGTAGCACTTTTTGTCAAATGGTCAGATATGGAGCAGAAGATGCGAGAGCATTTGCAGATGATGGAGGAGTAGCAACGGAAGAAAGACGAAGAGCTGATGCAGATGATGGCAGAGCAGCAACGGAAAAAAGACGAAGAGCACCGGAAGATGATGGAGAGCAGCAAAGGACCCTAGTGGAACAACAAAAACGGAGTATGTAACGAATGGCGGAGCAGATATGTGAGTAGCTGAAGGAGCAGATCAGACAGTTGCAATTTTGTTCGACACCAAAACGAAAATTTGGGTAGATTTATATATTTTTACTACTTTCTTAGCATTGATTGATTACGTATTTTATTTAATTTTAATAACGATTGCATATTTGTAGATATTTTATTATTTTATGAGCATTGAATATCTTTCTATTTATATTATTTGTAAATTATTTTTAAAATTTTAATTAAATTAATTGAAAACAAAGAAAACCGTCCGAACGGTTAATTGGCGTTGATAACATGCGCACGCATAACAATCCGTCCGCACACATCACGTCAAATTAGTCCGTCCGAACGGTTCTTTCCGCGTGCAAACGATCTTTTATGTAGCAAACATGCGCACGCTACAACTACACATTCGAACGTGTTCACAGAATAAGCGTCCGAACTTTATGCGTCATAGTTCGAACGGATTTGAGGATGACAAATAAATATTTCATCATAAATGAAACAAAAGTACAGACGTCTTTACGCACGCGTCCGGACATGATATATGTACGTTCGAACGATGTTGTATATCTGTGCGCACGGATTGTAGATGACGAAATTCATTTCTTCACCCTAAATGAACTGTTCACATGAACCGTCCGAACGTGTTGGGAGTACGTTTGCACAGCTCATGCGAACGGTTGAATTGTACTGGGCATGCCGATTTTCAATTTCATCGCTATGGCAAAAAAAGCCGTTCGGACAGTTTGGAAAATGTTTAAACGGTTTCGAGCGACAGAACGTCAAAATCGTCACCCAAAACTTTGGCTGACGGGCTTTAGGTGACAACTCGGTTTTGTCACCCAAAACATTAGGTGACGAATTTAGTACTTTGGGTGACAAAAAAATTTGTCACCCAAAGTCTTTTTTCTTGTAGTGTCTCAGTGTTAGATTTGCATGGGAGGCAGTTACAAGCAATTTTCCATAGGAGCAACTTGAGGCGATCTTGCAACGGAGTCCTCCAAAGTCATTTCCAGTCAACATCAATCAAACTAGAAAGCCGCTGATGACGGTGGCTTGCAATAATGGAATGTACAGATTTTAAAGAGAAGCTTCCAGTGGTAGAGGTAGTCCAAATAAGTTGATCAATGTGATTGGCCCGAGGGGAAGGAAAGGTCAAGATTGCTTCAGCATCTTCATCGCAAAATAGAGAGCGAACCATATTAGAATTCCACACCTGAGAAAAAGGAAGAAGAAGAGAATCAACTGTCAGCTCCTCGTCCATAATAGTAGACGGCAACCTTGGAACCGGGGCATGAGGTAAGGGGAAAGGCAGCCAAGGGTCACTCCAGATCCGAGCTAGAGAACCAGATCCAATTTGGTAACAGGTGGCTTCTTTGAGAAAGCCTACCACACCAGTGATTCCACGCCAGAACCAAGAGTCACCAGCCTTGGCTCGAGTGTCCCAAATAAACTTGGATTTCAAATATTTAGCCCGGATCGCTTGCACCCATAGTTTATCAACGAAACATTGGATCTGCCATCCTAGTTTCATAATAAGAGCACAATTGAGATCCTCCATAAGTTTTAGGCCTAAACCCCCTTCAATTTTTGGCACACACATAGACGCCCAAGATTTAAGGCAAAGGCGACGCAAGCTATCATCAGAAAAACCCCACCCGAATGTCATCATCATAGAATCAATTTGGGAGCATATAGATTTTGGAATAAGATAAATGGCCATGGTGTAGGTAGGTAGCGCTGAAGCTACCGAACGAATCAAAACCAATCTTCCTGCTTGGGAAAGGGTCTTTATCTGCCATCCCTCAAGCCGTTGTTTGACCCTCTCACAAAGATGTTTAAACTGATGCTGCTTGTTATGGGAGACTTGCATTGGTAAGCCCAAATGTTTCTCCACATGAGATTTTGGGGCAAGCTGAAGAATAGAGCTAATGTCAAATTTGAGATCCCGACCTGCATTTCGACTAAAGGAAATAGAAGACTTTCGCATGTTCAAGCATTGCCCGGACCAGTTCCCGTATTTGTGGAGACATTCGGATAGCACATGGGCCTCCTCCCGTGATGCCCGAGTGAAGATGAGAAGGTCATCTGCAAAAAGGAGATAGAGAAATAGGCGGAACACCCCGGCCAATATGAATCCCATGAATCCGGCCAAGAGATTCTTCACGAAGGAGCATTTGAAAAAAAACTTTGGAACCAATGATAAAGAGCAAAGGAGATAATAGGTCTCCTTGCCTAAGTCCACGGGTGGGTTTAAAAAACCCAAAAGGAGAACCATTCAAAAGCAAAGAATAAGAAACAGTAGATATGGATTGGGAAATCCAATTAATGAAGGTACTCCAGAACCCAAAGCATTTGAGAGCTTGAATAATAAGGCCCCACTCCATGCGATCATATGCTTTTTCAATATCCGCTCTCACAGCCATATAATGACGGCCCTGACGTTTGCGACGCAACATGTGAAAAACCTCAAGAGTAAGCACAACATTATCTTGGATAACTCTCCCTTGCACAAAAGCTGACTGATAAGGAGAGATGATATCTGGTAAAATGGGGCGCAAACGTTTGGCTAAAATTTTTGCAATCAATTTATAAGCCACGTTACATAAGCTAATGGGCCTAAAATGGGTGATTTCACTAGGACTATCAACCTTAGGAATAAGCACAATGTGAGAATGGTTTACCTCCGAGAACATGAATCCGCTAAAGAAAAAAGATCTGACCATCTCGTGCACCTCCCAGATGCTCAATTTTATGGTATCTATTCTGTTGTTATAATCAGTGATGAAAGTTTCAACCTTTTTGTGGCTTTTTTTTCTCGATTCCCATATGCTCAATTTTTCCCGGCCTGTGAGTCTTTCTGGTGTCGAGCCAATGTCTTAGCGATTAGCAATCCTTCTTGATTCAACTGAAGAATAGCCTGATGTTTGACAGTGCTTAGTCGACGAAACTGGTGCACTGGAATCAAAATGCCGATTGCTGTTTGTGGGAAGGTGTAAACTGCAGCGAGGGATGTGTTGCTGGTCTCGACCTGAGCAGCGAATCCATCTCTGGTGGACTTGACAATTCAAGCAGTATCTTCAGTCCCCAATACCTCCAGAACCTGAGTTTAGCATATAACAACTTCTACTATTCTGAGATTCCATCCGAGTTTGACAAGCTAAAGAATTTGACTTACTTGAACCTATCAAAAGCTGGCTTTGCAGGGCAGATTCCTATTGCGATTTCGCCCTTGACGAAGTTGGTTATACTTGATTTATCAAGCCTGTAGTTCCCCGAGACCGAGACACCTCTGCTGAAACTTGAGAATCCAAATTTAGATATGCTGGTCCAGAACCTTCCGGAGCTTGTAGAACTCTATCTTGATGGTGTGGACATATCAGCTCAAGGACATGAGTGGTGCCGGGCCTTATCATCCTCACTGCCTAAGCTGAGGGTTTTGAGCTTGTCAAGTTGTTATCTTTCAGCCCCCATCCATTCCTCCTTACTGAAGCTTCAGTCACTCTCAATCATGAGTCTGAATAATAACAATCTGTTTACTCCAGTTCCAGAGTTCTTCTCAAATTTCAGAAATTTGACCTCCTTGCGTCTCAGCTCTTCTAGGTTGAATGGTACATTTCCAGCCAAGATCTTGCAGGTACCAAAACTAGAGACTTTGTACTTATCTGGTAATCCCGAACTTAGTGGTTCCTTTCCCGATTTTCCTCGGAACAGATATCTTCGAACCCTGGTGCTTAGCCAGACAAATATTTTGGGGACGTTACCAGATTCTATCACTAACCTTACAATGCTGTCCAGATTAGATCTTTCCAGTTCCAATTTCAGTGGATCTATCCCCACCTCCGTGGCAAACCTTATCCGGTTGCATTATTTGGACATGTCATTCAACAATTTCACCGGAACAATTCCATCATTTAGCATGGCCAGGAATCTGACCCAAATAAACCTTTCTTATAACAATTTGATAGGTCAGATAACTTCTACTTACTGGCAAGAGCTTCTCGATCTGGTAAGCCTCAACATGCGTTACAATTCGCTGGAAGAGCATTCCAGTATCTTTGTTTTCTCTTTCATCGTTGCAGAAACTACAACTTTCAAACAATCGATTTTTCAGTGGCTCCTTGCTGCTCAATGCCATTCAACAGTTAAGAAATCTTACAAATTCGGATCTTTCACACAACTGTTTATTGATTGTACATAATGGGATAGGTTCCTCCCTATCCTCCTTGATCCAGATTACCACATTAAAGTTAGCTTCTTGCAAGTTAGAAACGTTCCATCATTCAGTTTGTGTAACGTTACATATAAAATTGTGTCTAAAATTCTGACAGAAAGGCTTTGAAGGGTTTTGGATAAGCTGATTTCTTTACCCCAAGCAGCGTTTGTACCGGGCAGGTCTATTTTTGAGAATACTGTGGTGGCTTAAGAGGTATTTCATACCATGAAATTGAAGCAGGGGCGGAAGGGGTTAGCTGCGATTAAAATAGACATGGAGCGGGCCTATGATCGTCTTGAGTGACCGTTTATTGTTAAGATGCTGTAGTCTTTTGGTTTTGCCTCTCAATGGGTACAATGGATCCATCAATGTGTATCGACAGTTTCTTTTTCCATCCTCCTTAATGGTTCTTCGTTTGGATTCTTTAAGCCACAAAGAGGGGTACGACAGGGGGATCCTCTTTCCTCTTTTTTATTCATACTTTGTGCTGAAGCGATTTCTAGGTTGGCTATGAGGGCTGAGCAAGCAGGACAATTAATGGGGGTGAAGGTGGCACGTACTGCTCCTACGATTAATCATTTAATGTTTGTTGATGATCTTATCTTTCTTACTCGGGCCAATTTGAGGGAAATAAGGGTGGTGAAGGATATTCTGGAGACTTATGGGAGTTGGTCTGGTCAGAAGATGAATATGCAGAAATCATCTATTGCATTTAGTCGTAACATCCATCCGGACATCCAAGCTACTCTCAGGGATACTCTTGGGTTACGACAGATGCAATTGGGTAGTAAATACTTGGGTATTGTGCTTCATCTTCCACGTTCTAAGGTGCAGGCATGTCGGGATATGAAGGAAAAGATTTTTAAAAAATTGGTTGGTTGGAAGTCTAAGCTACTCTCTCAGGCGGGCCGTACAGTTCTTCTTCGCACAACAGCTATGGCCTTGCCACAATATCAGATGGCAACCTTATTATTGCCAAAGATGTGGTGTGAGCAAATGGATATGATCTTTAAGTCTTTTTGGTGGGGTTTCCATACACAGAGCAGTCGGCATTTTACTCCCATTGCGTGGAAGAAAATATGTCTCCCGAAAGAATGGGGTGGTGTGGACTTCGACGGCTCTTTGATATTAATCAGGCACTGATTGCTAAATTAGGGTAGCATTTGTTGCAACAACCATCCAAACTATGGGCCCAGGTATTAAAGTCAAAATATTTTCGTAGTAAGGATTTTTTGCATGCTTTGCCTGCTCGCCGACCATCTTGGGTATGGCAGGGGTTGTGTCATATTAGAGAGTTTCTTATGATGGGAGCTTGTTATGTGCCTCGAGATGGTAACTCTATTGATATTTTTCATGATCCATGGGTCTTGGGATGTGGTGATGGGCATCCTATTTGGAGGGCTGATAGGCCTGGTTGCTGATGGGTTTGAGAGCTGCAAATTTGTTTGACTTTTCCTTACATTCATGGAATAGGGATGCTATTGGTTCTTTGTTTGAGGAAATGTCGGCAAATGCTATTTGTTAGTTGAGTCCTTTAACTTTGGATAAGTCTGATTCTTTGATTTGGTGTCATGAACCCCGTGGGATGTTTACTGTGAAACCAGCTTTCCTATTTTTAAAAGCATCTAGCAGACCTCCTATGATTTTAGAAGAGCAAGATTGGCGGGCTTTGTGGAAGTTAAAAATACAGGATCGTCTCAAACTTTTTCTATGGAGGTGTGTTAATTAGGGCTGCCCAAGTAACCGGCCAACCCGGACCGAAACCAGACTGGTTTTGGCCAAAACCGGTCCCTTTTCTAATACCAGATTTACCAGTCCGGTAAACTGGTGTACTCCGGTCCGGTTCCGGGTTACCTATATGGAAAATCGGAATTGGACCGGAGTATATCACTCCAAACCGGTCCTTACCGGTTTTTTTGTTTTTAATAAATAAAAATTTGATACTTTTATTTTAGACTTCTTTTATATTGTAATGTCTATTTGTTTTGTTGATTTTAAATGTATGATTTATTATCTTAAAAAAACTAGGATTTAGAACTCTTTAATTAGAGCTTAGTATTTTCTTCAAATCAAATGTAACAACTTTTACAAAATTTGGTTGAAATGTAGCCAAATATTTCATGTAAAAATAGGCCAAAAAATTGATGTAAAGAAACCCAAAAAATGATCCCAAAAAGTCCAAAATAAAACCCCAAAAAAGGCCTAAAAAAGTAAAAATGCTAAGAGGCCAAAATCAAAAAAGGCCCAAAATGTCATGGCCCAAACCGGCCCAAACCGTCCAATCCAGACCGGTGAAATCGGGGACCGGACCGGACCGGTCCTGTCCAGTATGTGCACTTTAGGTTATTGCTGGTTTGGCCGGCCGGATCAGACCGAACCGGACTGGACCGGCCATTGGACAGCCCTAGTGTTAATTATGCTTTTCCTTTTAAGGGTCGATTGGGAGATATATTGGGTTTTAATGATGCTGGGTTGGATAGATGTCCTTTGTGTAGATTGGATCGGGAGGATGGGGAACATCTTTTTATTAAATGTCCCTGGCTAGAGGTTTGTGGTTACAATCTGCCTGGATGTTGATTTCCCTTCCTTCCATACTCTTACTTCATTTACTTGGCTGTTTCTCCAACCTCATCGGCTTCTTAATTTTCCTTTGGAGGATGCACGTTATGTGGCTTTGAATGTAGCCCTGGTCGTGGATTCTCTTTGGTTTTGGCGTAACAAGGTGGTCCATCAGAAGGAGGAAGTGGTTTTGGCTGATCTGATTCGATTTTTCATCTCAGATACTCTGCTCATTTGCTTGCGTTGCGTACCTCGGTATCATCATATTGCACAGGTTGCATAAGGCCTTTTTCGGGTCAATATAGGTGCAATGTTGATGTTGCCATTCGGACACGATGGCTATTTTAGCTGTCTCTTTCTTAGACTCGGGAGGCTCCCTCTGTTTGGTTTACATGGAGCAAATTCCCAATTCTCTTATTGGAGAATCTTCAGCGCTTGCAGCAGCAGTGAACTTTGCGTTGGATCGTAACTGGAATGTGGTGAACTTTGAAACGGATTGCCAATTCCTCGCTAATTTGATTCATGATCACTCGTTAGCTCTGGGCCCTTTGCTGGAAGATATTTTGGTCCCTGTTCGAGCTTTCTTCTCCTCTCATCTGGACTGTTCTCTTTGCTCGATTCCTAGGGAGCGCAATCAGTTTGCTCATCTCCTTGCAAAATGGTTAGCTGAAAGGAGTTGTTTTGGTATTATTTCTATTTCTGCTATTCCTGCGCATCTGTTAGTGCATGCTTTTTGTTTGGAGGAGTCGGTTTGATGTTGACATCATGTTGCGTAGAACAAAAAAAAAAAAGAAACGTTCCGTCATTTCTTGAGAAACCAGTCCAAATTGACAACTCTAGACCTTTCGGACAACCAGATTGGTGGAGGGATACCCGATTGGATCTGGAAACTTCCTCAGCTTTTGGAGCTAAATCTCTCTTTTAACTATTTAGTGACTCTAGAAGGGTCTCTTCACAGTCTTTCCTCTTTGAGTTTACTAGACCTTCGCTCCAACCAACTCCAGGGGAAACTCCTCGCTCTTCCTCCCTCCGCCATGTATTTGGATTTCTCCAAGAGTAATTTCAGCTCTGTCATACTTGCTAGCGTCCTCCCTTGCGCACGTATCAAGCAATATTCTATGGGAGGATTTGCAATGCACCGTATCCAAAGATCTGTAATTTCAGTGGAACAATTCCTCAGTGCTTGATTGAAATGAATGGGTCTCTAATTGGGGTGTTGAATCTGAGAAGAAACAACCTGAGGGGGACAATACTTGATACATTTCCACACAGTTGTGCATTACAGACTTTAGATCTGAGCGGAAACCAACTAGAAGGAAAGTTACCAAAGTCTCTGGCCAAGTGCACAAAGTTGGAGGTCTTCAACGTTGGGAACAACCACCTCCAGGATCTCTTTCCTTGTTATTTGAAGAACATATCGATGTTGCGTGTCCTCGTTTTACGATCAAACAAATTTAAACATTGGTTGTCCAGGGCCTCATTTCACCTGGCTTCAAATTTTAGACGTGGCTTCAAATAATTTCACCGGTAAGTTTCCATTCAAAAACTTTTCTGCTTGTAAGGCAGATGGCAGGCTCCGTAGTCCTTCACCACGAGTTACTCAAGATTTTCTGATTCTAACTATCTTCACCTCAATCGACGTTTCATAGTCTTTCCAATTACTCTCAGTGCTTTCTTGTTCAGGAATACAAGAAGGGCAAAGCAAGAAATAGGGGTGTTGCTCTGAAGTCCTGATTTGACAATAGCAACACCCATCATGTGAAAGAAGAAAGATCTCTTTGTTTAGCACAAAGATTTGACCAGGAGAGAAGCGATTACGATCAAACAAATTTAAACAAGGGAATCGAGCGGTAAGCAAAAACTGCTTGTAAGGCGCAGATCAGGAAGACGAAGACCGAACATGCAAACGAATAGCAGTACTCAAGACAGCAAACCTTAGAAGAACCAACTATGCACCCAAGCTCAAAACACGAGCAACCAAGTGTTCAGGAATACAAGAAGGATTAACAACACCAAAGCAAGAAATAGATAACGCCCACTGGGCAAGAGAATGAGCACAAACATTCTGACTCCTAGGAATCCAGCAAATAGAGCAATCCCGACGCAACATAAAGAAGCCACGAAGAATCTCAATTTGTTTAGCCAAGATTTGACCAGAGAGCATTTCAACATCCAAGATCATTGAGCTAAGACTTTGACAGTCAGTTTCAAAATCAACAGAAGACCGACCCATAGACGAAACGATATTAGTAGCAGCAGCAAGCGCAGAAGATTCTCCAAAGAGAGAATTGATGCTTGGGAATTGCTCCGTGTACAAATGACAGAGAGAGCCTCCCGAGTCTCTAAAACAAGCAGCAAGAAGCCACCTTACCTTGAATGGCAACATCCACATTGCATTTCCCACGCCCCTTGTGAGGCGGACGCCAACAGTGCGAATAGGTGTTGCCGAGATGCGCCATGCTTGTAAATGATCCAAATATCGCCTATGTGTCATCCTAATGATTTCAGAACCATCAACATCCACCTACTGATGCACCACTCTGTTACGCTAAAACCAAAGAGAATCAAGAACTATTGTAGCATTCAAGGAAAAATTCCTTGCGTCCTTTACTGGGGAGAGAAGAAAATCATGGGGCTGGTAGACCATCTGAATCAGAAGTGGCAAATTATCCCCAGGCAGAAACTCTACATTCAAAGGCCACTTAGACTCCAACCAAACCACACGAGCTATAGGGTAGAAAAAAAAAAAGAGATGCAGACCTGTCTCCACCGATATGAGCAAAGGGGACACCTAGCAGCTTCCAAAGCATCATGCTCTAAAAGAGCATGAATTTTTTCCCGAAAAGGAAAAGCATCCTTCGCACACCTCCATAGAAAGAGTTTGAGACGATCCTGAATTTTAAGTTGCCACAAGGACTTCCAGTCTTTTTCATTCAGGAAACTAGGAATGTTGGAACCCTCCTTCAACAGAGAATATGCCGATTTTACAGAGAAAATCCCTAGGGGATCCGGAACCCATAACACACCATCCTCCTGATCATTGTTCAAAGGCCTTATACTACAAATAGCATCAACTGAAGCTTTCGCAAACACTGCAGAAAGTAAGGAACGATCCCACCTATTCTCATTAAAAATAGACAGATCAGCCACAGTCATATCAAAATCAAAACTGCCCAAGGATCAACCAAAGCCTTAATCGAATGACCACCTCCCGAGTCCTAACATAAACCCCTCAGCAAAAGGTCACGGATTTGCAACAAACCTTGCCAAGTCCAAGAAGCACGACAACCCAAAGGAGCATCCAAAAAACTAACATCACGAAAATATTTAGCTTTCAATATTTTAGCCAATATGTTGCAAAATATTCCCAGCCCATTTTGGCTAAAAGGGCTTGATTAGTGTCATATAAGCGTCTAAGACCAATCCCCCCCCCCCCCCAAAAAAAAAAAGCTTAGGCAAACAAATGCGTTGCCAGGACACTGGAGTAAAATGGCGATTACTACGGTTACCGAAGCCCCACCATAAATTTTTAAAACTTCGATCCACCTCCTCACACCAAGACTTAGGGAGAAGAAAGGATGACATCTGGTATTGGGGTAGAGCTGTAGCTGTGACACACAGCAAAGTAGTATGCCCAGCTTGGGATAACACCTTGGATTTCCACCCGGCCAACTTCTGCAGCACCTTATCCCTCATTAATTGGAAAGCATGGATTTTGGAATGAGGCATAATAAGGGGCAACCCCAAATATTTACTACCTAACCGCATTTTCCTAAGCCTCATAACACCACACAAATTATCCTAGACAACAGCATGTGTGTTTCGACTGAAAGCTATAGAAGATTTCATCAAATTGACCTTTTGTCCAGACCAAGATTCATATTTGTCCAGAATATTTTTAACCGCCTAAATTTCTCGTCCATTTGCCCTTATGAAAAAAATCAGATCATCAGCAAACATTAGATGGGTGACTGATGGAGCATTACGAGCCACCTGCACCCCATGAAAAACATTTGCCTGCTCCTCCTCCAGCGCTAAATGGGTGATAGCTTCAGCACACAAAATGAAGAGGAAAGGAGACAAGGGATCACCTTGTCGAATTCCTCGAGAGGGGTGGAAAAAGCCAAAGGGAGATCCATTCAAAAGAATGGAAAATGACACTGTTGAAACACACTGCATTGTCCATTGGATCCATCGGTTGTCAAAACCAAAACAGCGCAGAATACCCTCAATGAAAGGCCACTCCAGCGTATCATAGGCGCGCTCCATATCGACCTTAATCACTGCCAACCCTTTTCGACCTTGCTTAATTTTCATTGCATGAAACACCTCCTGGGCAATTACAGTGTTTTCTTGAATGGAACACCCCGGAACAAAGGCTGCCTGTGGGAAAGAAATCAGCTTGCTAATAATTCTGCGAATTCGTTTCGTCAAAATCTTGGTGATGATTTTAAAGGCTACGTTACATAAGCTGATGGGCCTATACTGAGTAATAAGAGAAGGACTATCTACTTTCGGAATCAAAACCAGCAAAGTATGATTGAGTTTTTTGGGTAAAAAACCCGACTGAAAGAAACGCTACACCATACGAATAACATCATGACGCACTGTGGGCCAGTAAGTTTGGTAAAACAATGTTGTCATGCCATCAAGGCCTGGTGCCTTTGTAGCTCCCAAATTGCGAACCACGGCCCAAATCTCCCTAGTATCAGGCAGTGCACATAGCATACCATTATCTTCATCCGTCACCAATCTAGGAATCAAATGTTCAAGCTCCTCCAAACCCATAGGGGCAGAAGTTGAAAACAGAGTTTGAAAATAACTCACCATGTGATCCCCAACAGCTTGCCGCCCACTAATCCAATTACCGTGCTCTATTTTCAGAGTTTCAATACAATTCCGCCTACGCCGAATCACCGTTGAGAGGTGAAAAAACTAAGTACTAAGATCCGGAGAAGTTAGCCAAGAGACCCTGGATTTACTCTTCCACAGAATTTCTTCCTGGCGTCGAAGCTCTATAAGCTCAGCTCTAAGAGCACACTCCCAATTCGCCTCATAATCAGGACCCACCAACCTCTGCACCCGATCCAAATTCTGTTCAAGAAGATGAATTTTGTGCTGAATATGACCAAAATATTCTCGGTTCCACTCCCGAAGAGCCAATCTAGTCCGACAAATTTTATCACAGAGAACAAAACCAGGAGATCTAGGGCAGAAACCACACCAAACTACTGCAACTACCCCAAAACTTTTAGGGTCCTTAGCCCAAAATTGTTCAAAACGAAAAGGGCATGGCCCTGCACTAGAGCCCCCCTCTAAGTCAAGAAGAATCAGCGCATGGTCAGAAGCATACCTTGGAAGATTGCGAACAAGAGCTCGTGGAAATTGAAGGCGCCACTAACTATTAGCCATACCCTTATCCAGACGCTCAAAAATAGCCACTGCCCCCTCTCACCCATTCATCCATGTGAAGGGATACCCAGGAAATCCAAATCAAGCAAGCCATGCTGAAGAGAAAGTTGGTAGAGCCCATTTGTAGAAGACGAGGGGAGAGATCTTCCTCCATACTTGTCTTGTGAATGACAAACAGTGTTGAAGTCACCTAGCACAACCCAAGGCCCCTGAAACTCGTCCCCTATTTTCTGTAATTTATCCCATAACGCTGCCTTTTGATGCCAGTAGGGAGGACCATAAATCAGTAAAAGAAGCCAGGGATGTTCTGGAGGGTCCGATCGAATGATGAAATTATATAAATTTGCATCAGAAAAAAGAATCTCAACCTGAACCCCAAGCTTGAAAGCAACTACCAATCCACCACGAATACCCACAGCAGGAGTCTCAAAATAATAGAAAAACCAAAACCAAATAGAACAACAGAAGCATCCGAACGTTTTGTCTCAGCCACACACAAGCAATCCGGATTAAATTGCTTGGTGAGAGCCCGAAGCCTACGAATTGCCGCCGCCCGGGCTAAGCCACGGCAATTCCAATACATCACTAACATGAACCGAGGGGGGGCTTGATAAGGCTTGCCTCCTCAGCCGACTCCATCTCTGAAACATCCATTTGCACCACAGGGTCTGCCAATACCGCAATCCCTTGTTTGAAAACACCCTTCTGTGAACACCAAGACTTGCGAAACTTCAATTTGAGATTGCCCCAAGCAGCAAGTAGAAGATCCTCTTCCCATTCTTCCAAAGTGGAAACACTCACTTTCTTCTTCTTTAAATGAGACTGTCGTTTGATACCCCTTGGATTCAAAAGAGATGATGGAAAGATGGGGGCAGAAGTAGACCCACGAAAAAAATGACCAGTACTGGGGTAAAAACTAGAGGCCCTCTCCTCAAAATTGTTAGACACAGCATCCAGCCCATACACTGGGTCTGAAGATAAATCTAATGAAGTATCAATGGGCTCATTCAGAAGATGGATGGCAGCCCGAGTCTGCCTAGCCCAAGTGGATCGAGAAGGGAGGCCCGATTTCACTGGTGAATGCTTCATAGACTGACCCCAAAGGAAATCATCAGTGACCTCAGACTGGGCCCCCTTCAATCGCCAATTCAACTCGTCAGGCGACAAAGTAAAATCCCACTTATTAATATCCCTTCCTAAGCATATTCTCCTTGATTCAATTGGAATGCCACATGTGTTTGTTGGGAAGAATCTAAAACAGGTAAATTATTCTGTTTAGGAGTAACAGATTTGGTAGGGACCACATACGTGTTAGAGAACCGAAGGCCCCATCCAAAGGACTGCCCGAGATCCCCGAAGCATCCTCTGAGCTGCTACCCTCCCCTGGCTCTACTGATAGGGCCAGAGCCTTCGCCAAAGGAGGCGGATCAACCATCGGAGAAGGAATAGGAAGAGCTGCCTCAGGAGAATCCTCAGACAATGGAGAAATAGATGGCCCATCCTTAACATCACAAGTATCTACAACAGGGGGCTTGAGAGTAAGCTCTTCTAACTTTTGTAACAATTCCTCTGGACCAGTAAAAATCCTATACTTCACACTATCCGCCTTCAATGCCAAACTAAAAGAAGTAGGGGGAGTCCTAGGCTGGATTTCCTTAGAACAAAAATGAATGGAATGCCCCAAACACCCACAATTGAAACAGAACTCAGAAAATCGCTCATATTTAAACTGTACCCAGAAAGGAGGTTTCTCAACTCTAGTATGATAGAAACCCGGAATAAGGGGCTTCAAAACATCCAACATTACCTTTACTCGAATAAACGTAGCAGCCCACACCCACTGTTTGGAACGAAAATCAACCCCAGACGCGACGCAGCCAGGGCAACTTCTTCCTTAGTTGAAAAACCCTGTGGAAGACCATGAATCTGGACCCAAAAGGGAGAGTGGGAAAGATCAATCTCATCAATAGTATCACCTACCTCCCAGATCTTCAAAACCAAGAGACAGCCCTTAATATTCCAGGGGCTCTGCTGAATAATGCGATCTCGAAGTTGTATCGAAGGAAAATCGAAGATGAAACGATTGTCAGCCAGCTCTTCAACCTCAAGCTGGGGAATGAAATGCCAAGAATGGAAAATCGAAGAACGAATACCAACTTTATTGAGAGGCCGATCAGTGATTAAACGGCCAACCAGGGAACAATCAGCACTCAAAGAAGCTTCCGGATCAACTGACGGGGAACCAGCCATGGAAAATGGATAAAAAAGGAGACAGACAGGAGAAGAGAAGGAAAAGGCCAAGAAAAAGATTACGAGAGAAAAAGGTGAAAAGGACAAAGGATGGATGCACATGGGGAGATGGAAGACGGCGCATCATGGAAAGATCTGGAAGAAAGAAGAGAGAACCACAGTGGGACATAGGCGGAAGTGGTGGGCTAGGGGGAATAAGTGGGAAAAAGGAAAACTGTACAGAGAGAAAAAAAAATTCTCAGAGAGCTCTACGAGAGAGCGGAAGTCATTATATGTTCTCAACTTGTCTCATAATGCTTTTACAGGTTAAATCCCAATTTCTCTGGAAAACTTGACTCATCTGGAGTCATTAGACTTGTCAAGCAACAAGCTTACAGGGAACATTCCTGTGCAACTTGCTGAGAGTCTTAATTTTCTTTCAGTCCTAAACCTTTCCTTCACTCAACTGGTGGGCAAGATTCCAAATGTGAATCAATTTTCTACGTTTTCAGACACTTCCTTTGAAGGGAACAAAGGATTATGTGGCTTCAATTTGAAAGATAAATGCACACCTGTAAAGGCAGCACCATCATCTCCATTGACGAGAGAAATTCATTCGAATTCGAAGGTTGGGATTGATTGGAACTTCATATATAAGTGCTGAACTGGGATTCATTTTTGGCTTTGGTATTTTCATTGGGCCCCTTATGTTCTGGAAGAGATGGAGAATCTAGTACTTTGAATGTGTAGAAGACATTCTTCTCCACATCTTCCCTCAGCTCATCATTGGGAAAAAATTCAATAGAAGACGAGTACACAGAAATCAGATCAGACGTAGGCATTAATGAGAGTCATAAGAAGCAACACTGTCAGGTTTAAATCTAGTTTTCTCAATTTCAACATAAAGCATAATAAAGAATGTGTCCATCCAGTTGGACATAGGTGTCGTTTCTAAGGTATGATATTCGTTATTGGGAAGCTATGCTGTCGAAATAACTCTATGATGTTAGATTTGCTAATGACAAGGACATATGAGATCTTTCTCCTTATAGATAATGCAATGTTTCTTTTTTCTCTTAGGACCCAAGATCATATTCGGTCGGGAATACCAACATGCATGAATGCGGTATGATTAATAAATTATACTAACCATGGTTAACTGGTAAGATACCAACCTAGGATCCTAACCTTTGTTTGATGAGATTCTAACATTAACAAATTGCACAAGCATTTAGACGTTTGGGTTTGCCCAGACTTGGCACACGAACCAAATTGCAAAGGAATACAATTAAGAAAGAGATAGGAAAAAGAGTTGGAAGAAGCAGCCTACTTTGATAAACGGGCCAAAAAGACCATGTCCATTTATTTGTTACCTTCCTGAGCCCCGAATCATTGGTTCCACCCAACACTCTAATTTTATGGGTTGGTGTCTCTTATTAGCAACTCCAACAAAAACACAATCTTTTTTTTTGTTGAACACTCCATCTAGCTAATTGGGCGCACATTTAAGAGAAGGTCCCCTTTACATGGGAATGAGGCCTTTCCTCCGATGAGTGAGATGCTTTATCAAAGTTTGGACCAAGTGGACCTGGCTAGTTTGCGATGTGGCCCGTTTGGGTCTTAGCATTCTTAGGTGGGCTAGCCACTTCTAGCAACTGTTGGTCATGACTCCTTTTATTCAGATCGAGCTTACGAGACAATGGGCAGAGTAAAATCTATCCCATCAATAGAGATTATTAATTAACTTGGGTTGTTAATGGAGTTTGCAGCCCTGAATAGTCGCCATTGAGAATAATGGATTAGAATTTTGTTAATGCTAACAGTAACGGTTATTTTTTAGTTTTTAAGTCAGACATAATATGTAGTTTGAAATTGAAATCAAAGAATAATTTTAATAATATGTAGTTTGAAAT
Source organism: Morella rubra (assembly GCA_003952965.2). NCBI lineage: Eukaryota > Viridiplantae > Streptophyta > Magnoliopsida > Fagales > Myricaceae > Morella > Morella rubra. The sequence goes on from CM025850.1 coordinate 36,504,592, forward strand.
TGAAATCTGTGACTGTGGCCAGTAAGTCATTTTTTATATTATCATACATCATAGTAGTATTGGTCGTGGCTAATACAAATTAAATTAACTCATGATCTTTGAACACTATTGGTCGTGGCCCAAAATTCCAACTCTACACAGTACACAACTGTCCCCGCGTCAAAGACGAGGTTAGTCGACTTAAATAGTTTGCGGGCTAGATCTTGGAGTGCCTAGTGGTTTTAGGTGTGTACAGCCCCATAGATAGGCTCCCTAGCTCCCAACGTTTAGCCTTGTCAAAGTCAACGGCGAACGGCCTGCACGTGGTGGCCCATGCATGCCCACAATTGCGTATGGATCTCATGTGTCTGGCCCTCTTCTCCTCCAATTTGGTTATTCTAAGCGGCTTTCAAAGGACGTCATCGATCCCGCTGTTCTCCACCTCTCTTGGCTGCTCATGTATCCTGTTTTTGTCATCAAAATTTTAGGCATGATTAAAAAAATTATAAAATAATTTCTCTCTTTATTAAATTATTATTTTTATTATAATATTCATTCAAATTTTCCATCTCTTTACTTTTTTACCAATTCTCATATTTCAAAATTTTAACAATCACACAATTTTAACAATCAAATACCAAATTTTAGTTTCTCCAGACTAATGCGCACTTTGATTTACTGGCAAAAATAAAATATAGTGAGGAGCTCTATATTATTCACAATTCTTTTAGCCACCGTACGTGCTGAGTAGGAATCTTGTCAGGAAGAAATTGATTATAGGTGCGTCCAATTTTTGACCTCGAAAATCCATAAGGGCCAGACACGATCTTTTATACTTCATGTTATTTTAGGCATTGAGGCTAGAGTTTTCACTGGAACGCGTCTATAGCTTTTCCCAAAAGTCAAGCAAACAGTACGGCGTAAACCCAACGTCCAAGGCGCTGATGGACTTTCCCACGAGTTCCCTCACTACAATAATGTTCCTAATTGAAATATTAAACGTCCCTTAGCGCATGTAATTTTGTAATAGAGGTTTTTGAAACCTTTTTAAATTTATGAGTTATAAAAAATGAAAAATAAAAAGGAATCGTAATGATGGTTGACCTTTCCAGTGTTCAAAGATCCTAGCTTAATTTATATAAGTCATGACCAACAATAATATATATTGGAGATGTTTGAGAGCTAAAATTTTAGGCCTCTAAAATTTTGGTCCCATAAAATAATTATATAAAATTCTTTCTCCCTCTATCAAATTATCTTTTTCACTATAATAAATATAAAAAATTCATTCAAATATCATCTCTATTCACTTTTTCACCAACTCCAACACCTCAAAATTTTTACTACTTCAAAATTTTAACAATCAAATTGATTGTTAAAATTTTGGAGTATAGAATTAATGAAAAAGTGAGAGAGAGAATATTTGAATGAATATATAATAAAAAATATTATTTAATAGAAAGAGAGATTATTTTATAATTTTCTTAATCAAACCTGATATTTTGGGGTGGCAATGAAATATCTCCATGATAATATAAACAATGACTGTCAGTCAATGCATGAGTCCAAGAAAACAGACTTATTATTAGTCACATTTTCACATTACATTTTCTCACTCATTAAAGAAAATATAGCCATGCATCATGTCGCGAAGCAATTGACAAGGTTTGTCCCATTTTTTTCGTGCATGCAGATAATACTGAAGATAACCTTTTTAAAGTCACACGCAGAATGATTGCGAACGTGGAGGAATTATGTGACCTGACTTCATCCCATAGTTTATGTTATTTTAGGAGTGGAGGCTAGACTTTTGCAAGCAAACCGTAAGCCCCACCTTCAAGGCTCAGGTAAATCCAATAAAATCCCCTTCCACGAAAATTCCCACTCAATACACAGGTCCCTACTTTTTTTATTTGCTATAAATTACCTGAAATGGCGGAACTTACCAAGCCTCCCCTACCCTACGCTTTCTTTTATCGTTCTTTTCTCCTACAAGCTTTTACTTTATGGCCACTGCCATTTGTAGTCCCCGTCGCGCACGCGTATTTTCCAGCACCACAAAAATCGGATGCACCTTGTCAGCAGGCCGGTGGCTCTACCGCTCTAGTATAGAAAATGTTGTGTTTAATGCTTTTACAAATCATTGCTAAAACTAATAAAGAACCAGAAAAATACAAAGAAAGGAAATAAAAAGAAATCATAAGACAAACCACTGCTTAAACTTTTTGCATGCGGGTATTATTACTGTATTTAACTCCGTATGTTATAACCACACGATTTGATTTATACCTATGTCAAGCAATGAACCACACGATTTATGTCTAAGCCAAACAATTATGTATGAAAAGAAATAAATTTAATTAAGATTATTCAACTCGCATATATTTTAACTGTGGAAAATTTGGGCATTTTGTACAATTAGAAAACGTGGTTTCCTTATGTATCCCTACCATCGCTTTCTGTTTCGCCTTCCCAGCTTTTCAATCTCACTCAAAGTTTCGTTTTTTTCCTTTCAGTTAGTGCGAGGGGAGCTCTGTGGTGATTTTGTTCATAATTTGTGGGTGGGATTTTGGCAAGGGAACTGAAAGAACTTTACTTGCCGATGCAAAACAACACCTGGCGAGGACGGCATTATCTTATGGATGTGGCGATTTGGGAGGCAACCGTTCGCACTTCATTGTAAGGGATATGACAGCCTATTCCAAGAAAGATATGAATATGGTGCAAATTATCAAAATCACGTGTCTCATATATCATACGACGTATTATATATAATGATTTGCTAGTAACATTGTAAATTGGTCGATTCACATGTGCACGGTTCTATTCCAAATAATGCGACTCGCATATATTTTAATGTAGTCTGTTATAAAAAGTTGTTATCGGGCAGAAAATCGTTGTATTTTTGGAGCTTTAGGCCTCAGGTGTAGTCAAAAAGGTACCTTTTTAAATTAATGAGAAGAGAAAAAAAAGTATGGTAATGATGCTTGTGGCATTACTATAATAATATAAAGGCCTAATTACACTCAGGGCCCTTGAGACATATGAGTTGCGTAACGTTTTCAAAGATAGACCCCAGTTTTAGTTAAATCGAAGTCCCTCTATTTATTTTCCGTCATTTTCGTTAACATCATTGCTGTCAGGATTTTAATTTACGTGTCCATAAATGGAACGTCGCCTGAGACATATGCATTTTAACGCTTTTTAATTTATTTGACTGATTTTAAAACTTTCGCCTTAGCCGGACGACGAATATTGTTGGCCATAAATGGGCCTGAGCAGGTCAGGGATCCATCCACAGCTATATATATTGAAACCCATCAAGAAGTTAGACTACAAATACTAGTGGCAAAATAAATATTTTTGTAAATAAATACGGGAGAGCGTATATTCGACAAAAAGCTTTCAAAAGTAATTTTTTTGTAAATACGTTCTTTTCCGATGTTAGATTTTTAATGTAATGGCCTTCTTTTATTTTTGAAATTAGTTACCAAAAAACATTTCTTTTCTTTGCCCGCGGGAGGGAGATGATACCTTACGTGAAGCGCGAAACTGCTCATAGTCAAGCAAATGAGTAGCACCGACGACATAGCTATTGTAGATAGATCAGAAATGGTTCCAGAGTTCCAGTGGCGTTCACAATTCAAACTGTAAACCCAAGGGTCAAGCCCCTTGGGCTTCCCGCGAATTCTTAGATAATTAAGCGGCTCCTCAGACCTTTTCTCTTCTTTCCCCCCCCCGGTAATTTTGGAGCTTGTGGAGAGTGAGTCTGGTGGCTTATAAATAGAGGTACTCATTTAGTGACGCAGGCATCTGAAAACTCGTCATTCACGATATCAATAGCAATCCCGTCTACAATCAATGATTCAAATATGATTTATTGTCATTGTTCCAATTGATGCAAAGCCTCTGCTTCTTCATCTTTGCTCCCTTTATTTTACACTCTCTGTAGCCCTCCAATCTCAGCATCAGTTTAGTCAACTTTCAAGGTGTCTCTGATTACAAATAAGGGTTTCACTCTTTTCATCGCTTTTCTTGATGCCTTTATGCTCACTCTTTCTCAGCTTCTGCATCTATGTGGTGTCCGGCCAATGTCTCGGCAACCAGCAATCCTTGTTGCTCCAGTTGAAGAACACTCTGTGTTCAACACTGCTTTGTCAACCAAACTGGTGCACTGGGATCAAAATGTCAATTGCTGTTTGTGGGAAGGTGTAACCTGCGACCACAGAGGTGTTATTGGTCTTGACCTGAGCAATGAATCTATCTCTGGCCAACTTGATAATTCCAGTGACCTTTCCAATCTTCGCTATCTCCAGAAGCTGAATTTGGCTTCTAACCATTTTAATTCCTCTCAGATCACATACCAACTGGCGAAGCTAAAGAATTTGAGTTACTTGAATTTGTCAAGTACTGGCTTTGCGCAGGGCATTACCCTTGAGATTTCGAATCTCACGAGTTTGGTTACTCTTGATCTTTCTTGGCTCTCAACTTGGAACCTAAATGTAGCCAAGCAAGTTCGAAACCTTCCAGAGCTCGAGGAACTTTATCTTGATGGTGTGCCTCTATCACACAAATGGGATCTATCTATTGGTATACCTGGGCACTATTGGTGTCAGACCTTGTCATCTTCACTGCCAAATCTAAGATTGTTGAGCATGTCCAGCTGTTTCCTTTCAGGGCCTATTGATTCTTCCTTACGGAATCTTCTGTCCCTCTCGATTCTTATTTTGGATTTCAACGATCTTATTAGTGCTCCAGTTCCTGAATTTTTTGCAGAATTCGAAAATTTGACTATCTTAAGTTTTCGAAACTGCAACTTGAAGGGAAAATTTCCAGAAAAGATATTCCAGGTTCCAAAACTGCAAATGCTTGATGTTTCAGAAAATAGACTACTTCAGGGTTCTCTGCCAGAATTTCCTCCTAATGGATCCCTTCGAACCTACTGCTTAGAAACGGGTTTTTCAGGGACATTGCCGCATTCTATCGGTAAGCTTAAAATGCTATCCACAATAGATCTTTCTTATTGCAGGTTCAAGGGAACAATCCAAAGTCAATGGAAAGCCTCACACGATTAGAGGAATTGGGTTTGTCATACAACAATTTCAGTGGACCAATCCTGTCATTCAATATGGCCAAGAAACTGGCTGTTATAGCTCTTTCGAAGAATCTTTTAACGGGTCAGATTACTTCTACTCGGTGGGAAGAACTACTGAATCTGGCGTTCCTTGACTTGAGCTTCAATTCACTTGAAGGGAGTATTCCAGTTTCTCTGTTCTACCATCCATCATTGGAGCAGTTACTTCTTTCCAAAAACCAATTTTCTGGTCAATTGGATGAATTCTCCAACGTCTCTTCTCACATACTAAGCGTCCTTGATTTGAGTAGTAACAACTTGGAAGGGGCAATACCCATGTCTATGTTTGATTTCCAAGGTCTTCAGAGTGTCTCACTTTCTTCAAACAACTTTAACGGCTCCTTGCAGCATAATTTGATCCAACAGTTGACAAATCTAGAGGATCTTAATCTTTCAGACAACAGCTTGTTGATTGAATATCATGCAACAAATTCTTCTTCACCCTTATACCCCCAGCTTAGCTTTTTGGATTTGGCTTCAGGCAACTTGAAAGTATTTCCTGATTTCTTGAAAAACCAATCCAAATTATACTATCTGGGCCTATCAGATAACCAGATTCAAGGGGAGATACCTAATTGGATTTGGAATCTTCCGAGTCTTTTTATGTTAAATCTCTCTTGTAAACTACCTGGTGAATCCAGATTCTCCTTTGCCTAATCTTTCTAATTTATTTGTTGTGGACCTTCGCTCCAATCAACTCCAAGGGCCACTGCCAATTTTGAAACCAAATGTCAACTTCGTGGATTTATCGTGGAATAATTTCAGCTCTAATATACCAGTTAACATTGGTAACTGGCTTCCTAATACTATTTTCTTCTCTTTTGCAAGCAATAGATTCCATGGGAGTATCCCTGAGTCGATATGCAATGCTGCACCTCTTGAAGTTTTAGATCTGTCTAATAATTCCTTCAGTGGCGCGATTCCCCGGTGCTTAACTAGTATGAATCTTGGGGTGTTGGATCTAAAGAGAAACAGCCTCACTGGCACAATTCCCGACACATTTTCAGAACAATGTGCTTTACAGACTCTGGATGTAAACGGGAATCTACTAGATGGAAAGCTGCCGGAGTCTCTTGCCAATTGCACTAAGTTGGAGGCTTTGGACATTGGGAACAACAAGGTTGAGGATGCTTTCCCATGTTACTTGAAGAATCTATCCATGTTGCATGTTCTTGTATTGAGATCCAACAACTTTTATGGACCATTGGTTGTCCAAGACTTAATTCCACTTGGCCGATGCTTCAAAGTTTGGACTTGGCTTCAAACAGCTTTACTGGTAAGCTTCCAATAAAATCCCTCTGTCTGGAAAGCAATGATGGATGATAAAAAAGAGGTGCACTCAAAACTCGGGCACCTTCAATTTAGTAGCTTAGACCGAAGTGTTTACTACCTGAATACAATCAGAGTCACCTACAAAGGTCTTGAGAAGGAGCTGGTTAAGATTCTCACTATCTTTACCTCCCTTGACTTTTCTTGCAACAATTTTGATGGGCCAATACCCGAGGAATTAGAAGAACTTACATTGCTATATGTTCTCAACTTGTCACACAATGCTTTTACGGGTCACATCCCTTCATCTGTGGGGAAATTGAGTCATCTGGAATCACTGGACCTATCAAGCAACGAGCTCACAAGAGAGATATCTCTACAACTTGCAGATGGCCTTATTTTCCTATCTGTCCTTAACCTCTCATTCAATCAATTAGTGGGGCAGATTCCATCTATAAAGCAATTTGCTACATTTTCCGAGATCTCCTATGAAGGAAACGAGGGATTATGTGGCTTCCCTTTGACAGAAACTTGCAAAGAGCCAAGACCACCATCTCCAACTTTTGGAGAAGCTCCTTCTGGTTCTAAGTTTGTGGTTAATTGGAACTTTTTGAGTGTTGAACTGGGATTTGTTTTTGGACTTGGAATTGTGATATTGCCGCTTGTGATCTGGAAGAGGTGGAGGAGACGGTATTACCATTACGTTGATAACATATTTTTCATGATGTTCCCTCAATGGTATGTTGGAAGAGAATATCGTTCGAGACGAGTGCACAGAAGTCGAGGCAGAAGGCACTAGTTATGAGGAGCATTATCATAGTTAGTTTTATTTTATCCTTACTTTTTTTTAAAAAAAATAAAGCAAATGTGAAATGTATGCCTTAAATTGGCTGCAGGCTGGGTTTATGGTTGATATAAATATAAATGTCTTTGAGCCTCTTTTGTGACTTAGAAAAAAACAAAAGAACCCCTTTTGTGATATTGGATTTGAAGTTATGAACTTTATAATTAAGTGACGATCGAGACCGGCAAATTTATGATGTTAAAGCGAAAACTTGACTCTAGTTGTTACAAATGCCTCAGTCATGACTGTTATATATTAATAAATGACAAATACACAAATTACATCATCTTAGTTGTATTAAAAAGCTCCAAATATGCTTTTGTGTTATACTTATATTAACCCTATCTTGCTAGCTAGTTCATGCTTTCAAGTTCCTCATAACTGCTTAAAAAAAAAACAAAAAAAAAAAAAACTAGTGCAATGAGCCTAAAAAGGAATCACAAAAACAAAACAAAAAAGAAAAAGAAAAAAAAAATCGTGGAATTTATAATCAATAAAAAGCTTTTAACATAATTCCATGAAAACGACTGATCACCTTATCTTTGAAGCAATTGGAACATGCAGGGCTTGATCCCAGTATATCAATGATTAAAAAAAAAAAAAAACCTACCCTTCAGTCTCTTGAAACTAGCCTAAGAGAGAAAATAACTAATAATAAGTTTCAAAAAAGTATGAATTAATGTTCCTATATTCAGAAAATATATATTTCATCAAAGATGCATCTAACACTAAAATCTACTTCTTTCACCAGAGTTCAAGATCAACATCAGCCTGGCTCCTGCTATAACATCCGATTTGCCACAGCTATCCGCCCATATACTTCCTTTGCAGGAGCACTATATCTCAATTCTCGTGGAATGATCATCTGATCAGGCCGCATGCACTGCAACTGATCTCCAAACATCATACCAGGGGCACGGAGCCAAGATTAAAGTCTTAGAGGCGGAGTCATAAAGAGGAATAACTATGATGTTTGGCAATGACAAATCTTAACGTTTTTTAAAGTAAAAAAATTCATAACTAAACGTTTAAAATCTCAAAAATTTCAATAGGAACTTCAATATATTTTCACATAAACTTTAATACCTTTTAAAAAAAACTCCAACAAATCATTTCTCTTCGTACCTTTTCACTAAACTTAAACATTTTTTATATTTTTTTAATACAAAATTCCATCAAAATTCATTTTTTTTTTTTTTTATAAATTTCAATAAAAATAAACATACAATCAAATATCTTTCAAATTTTTTACCAATTTTTTACAAATCTTAATAAAACTTTAATCTACCTATATATTCACACCACTATAAAAATTTTTACAAATTTTGATAATTTGTTGTTACCAAACATCATCTTAGATATTGTCCCAAGGCTCGACGGCAATCCTGCGAGTTGACAATTCTATCCATACTTGGCTTGGGTTTAGTTGGAGTTGACAAGGGAGCCATATTTTGAATATTTATTACCTTTATGCCTTTGCGCTTAGCCGGGCCTTCGAGCAAAAGCCCTTGGACCTGAACCTATGATTTTATTCTCTCGACTCGAGTGTAGGCCGAATCCCTTGAACTTTACCAAGCCACATTCCTTGTCCGTGCCGCGCCTTATTTACTCATCAGATAGAACCATGATATTTTTATTTTCGACATTATTTATCTGTATAAATTTCTCTTGTCTTTGCGCCCCGGGAGGGGAGACGGGGACAGAGGCCTTCACCGTGAAGACTCGGGACAAATTGCAAATAAGTGGGACATATTTTTTTTTTTTTTTTGTCTTTTTTTTTTTAATGTTTGTTTAAGTTTTCACTTTTTCGGAGCATTTGAATAAAACTATACCAACGAAGACAAAGACGTGTCCAACAGGTCTTCCTTCTGAGACGCACAAGGAAAAACGTGTAGAATGTCTTTAATAAAAAATTCAGCACATGCATGCTTTGTAGAGGCTATGATTACAAGTTCTAAACTTTCCTAAAAAAATATTTAAGGAAAGAAAACGACGTAAAAATTAGTGAACTCAAAAGATAAAAATAAAAACGACATAAATCGAATCATATACTTAATTCAGAAACCAGATAACAGAAAACAGAGAGAACTCTGTTAGACATGTTTTGACAAGAAATGCTTCCAGAGGCTCAAAAAAAAATAGAAAAGAAATGCTTCCAGTGGTGTTCTTAATTCAAACCGTAAACCCAGGGGTCAAGCCCAAGTTCTCAGTTAGCAAAATGGAATACTGGACTTGAGTTAGACCCAAAAAAAAAATGTAAAAGAAAAATTAAATAAAGAATTAAATACACTTTTGACCTCCAACTATAGCACTAATAACACTTAACACTATAAATTATCTATTTCAATACTTTTCATTTCTCAACTATTAATTGTTTACACTTTATTTCTCAACCGTTAATTTAAATGTAAATTATTATTTTAATTAAATAAAATGACGATTTTACTCTCATAATTTTATCCTCACCTTATAGTTATCTAAAGCTGATGGACTAATTCTCACCAGTTTCGTCTACGATATTCCTAATTGCTATGCTAGCCATCTAATTCCTTAGGATTGTATGACCATTTAAGTAGTTATGACGCTTGGGGCGCAGAAAGCCAATGATCAAGCTCCTTGGCCTCTCCAGTACTGTTCAAAGATCATGACTTAATTCATAAAAGCCACGACAAACGGTACTATGTAATATAAACAATGACCGTCAACGTCAATGCGTGAGTCCAAGAAACCAGACTTGTTAGTTACATTTTCACACTACATTTTCTCGATCATTAAAGAAAATATAGCCATCATGCCAGGAAGCAATTGAGAAGCTGGTGTGTCCCATTTTTTTAGTGCAGAAAAATAGTGAAGATAATCTTTAAAGTCACAGGCAAAATGATATTTTACTTGAAGGAATTATGTGACCGGACTTTATCCTATAGTTTATGTTATTTTAGGGATCAGGCTAAACTTTTACAACCAAACCGTATGCCAAGCGTCCAATTTTACCGAAGTAGAATATTTTCAGCTGCGTAGAAAAAAAAAAAAAAAAATCTTCAGCTAGCTTAGTTTCATATTTGCATCTAGCTGCAGGTCAGGGCCATATCCCCACCAGGTCACTTTAATCCCTGCCCCAACTAAAGCTTCATATATATTATAATAAGACCCAAACAACAAAATAGACGACAAATACTAGTGGCCATAACGTAGAGGATAGGACTATAAGAAATTAAAAGAAAAGAAAAGAAAAGTGGAGGCCAGGACTTGCCCGCGGCTAACCTTCTAAAGTTAATGAACTAATTAACCCTCTCGTCAGAGTCCATAACCGATTTCTTTTGAATTTACTCTAATCATAATTCCAAGATTACGCGGTGAAGACTAGGAAAATATAGGTGGGATCATTTGAGGCGAATTATTGATTATTCTATTTTTTAAGAAGGGTGAAAAGATCACTTTTAGGCATGAAAATATGAGGTCAACTTTATTTTTGAGATTCTAAATTATGAAATTCTTTAAAAATTTTTTAATGCGATAAATATTGTGTCAAGGGGCATATTGTTCAAACATTAATTCAACTGTAGAAGTTTAGAAGACAATGACTTTGATATTCAATATAAATTCTAGAGCCTGATAATTAAATTTGATAGTATTTTGGATATCAAAATGACTTTAACGCTATAATTTGGAGGTGAAAATTGATATTTTTCTTTTCAAAAATTAAAATAGAGAGACACTTTGATAATTACGTACCTTATTTAGTCACTAATATAAAGTTTTCAATTACACACAAGTAAGAACTTTTTCTCATTAAAAGACTAAACTCTTTTTTTTTTCTGATCAAAAGAAGTAACAACAAACCAAACTAACGACACAGTCTCAGTCCCGCACTAAAACATGTTCAGGAATACAAGAAGAATTAAGAACTCCAAAAGAACCAGTAGACAATGCCCATTGGGCCAGAGAATGAGCAAGGCGATTCCTTTGTCTAGGAATCCAAGCAAGATTGCAGCCAAGATTTTACTCAAAAAACTCCCTCAAAGAAGAAATGAGATCCACTAGCAATGGACCAGGAGATTTAGAAACATACAGAACCATTTGACTGAGAATAAGGCAGTCTGTTTCAAAATCTGTATTACGCCAATCAAAATCAGAGGTTAAAGAAGTTGCAGCCACAAGCGCAGAAGATTCACCCATAAGAGGGTTAAGGCTGGGAATTTGCTCTGTGTACAAACGATAGAGGGAGCCTCCCGAGTCTTTAAAGGCAATAGATATTACGGCTATCCCGTTTCGACAAGCCACATTAACATTACACTTCAACTGACCTTGTATAGGAGGGCACAATGCACACCTTCCCATTCAATATCGCCGAAACACACCATACTTTTGTGAATGTTCTAAAAATCTATGTCTCACCATTCTGATCATAATCGAAAGATCAACAGAGGTGTCTTGATGGATGATTTTATTCCTCCAAAGCAAATAGAAAATAAATTTTCTCTGATGTCTGGTGAGACGTACATCAAGTTGTTCGATTTGTTTCTTTTGTGAAACATTTGGATGCAGAATGTCCTGATTTCCCGCATTTCCAACAGACATTTGGAATGTAATATTTATTTGATTTCGTCCTTTTCTCATACTCCAATTTTACCGCACAACATTTTCAGTTGCTTAGAAAAAAAATATCTTCAGCTAGCAAAGTTTCATATATATTGGCATCTAGCTGCCGGTCAGGGCCACAACCCACGGCCACGGCCAGTCACTTTAATACCGGCCCCCAATAAAGCTTCATATATATTATAATAAAACTCAAAAAACAAAATACTAGTGTCATGTAAAGCGAACTGCCAATGAACTCTCCCATGGGATTGCACAATGGGCCAACACGGCCAATTTAAAGGGAAATGTTCCTATTCATTGTATTTCTGTAAACATTCTCTCAAGTCACAATCTATATATTCCTTCATGAATTGTTGACTCTTTGACGATGACATCTTTATTTAAAAAAAAAAAAATTAAAAAAACAAAAAAAAAATACTAGTGGCCATAACGTAGAGGATAGGACTAGAAGAGATTAAAAGAAAAGAAAGGTGGAGGCCACCAGGACTTACCCGTGGCTAAGCTTCTATAGTTAATGAACTAATTAACCCTCTCGTCAGAGTCCATAACCTATTTCTTTTGAATTTACTTTAATCATAATTCCAAGATTACGCGGTGAAGACTTGGACAAATTGCATAATTAACGGGTCTAGTAGCTCGCGAGATATGGGTGGGATCATTTGAGGCGAATTATTCATTCTACTTTTTAAGAAGGGGGAAAATATCACTTTTAGGCATGAGAATATGAGGTCAACTTTACTTTTGAGATTTAAATTATGAAATTCTTTAAAATTTCTTAACGTGATAATATTATTTCAAGACAACACACATTGATGATATTTAATATAAGTTTGAGAGCTGATAATTAAATTTGATAGTACTTTAGATATCAAAATGACTTTAACTCCATAATTTCGAGATAAAAATTGATATTTTTCTTTCCAGAAATTAAAATAGAGACACATGCATCAAATTTGAAATATTCCCATGGTCAAACAATTCATTGCATTTTCGAAAACTTCATACGATGGAAATAGAGGATTATGTGGCTTACCTTTGAAAGAAGAATGTGCACATGAAGAGTCAGAATCACCAACTCCGGCATTTGAAAGAACTCATTTAAATTCTAGAAATGCAATTATTTGGAACTTCATAAGTGTTGAACTAGGATCTGTTTTCTGCTTTGGAGTTGTCATTGGGGCACTCTGTTTTGGAAGAGGTGGAGGTACTATACCAAGATTGACGATATCTGCTTCAAGATCTTCCCTCAACAATATCTTGAAAGAGAATACTTTCGAATATGAGTGCACGTAGGTAAGTCTTGATTTGGACAAGTAACATAGTTAAAATTATGTTTGGTCTTTTTTGTTTTAATTTAATGTAAAAGAAAAGACACAAATCCCTTCATTGGATGCGAACGCTTTTTGTTTTTGTTTTTATGGGTTGATGTTTGAAACTTTCAACCTATACTATTGCAACGATGTTTTGATATTTATTAGATTTGCATCTAACTTTCAGTCTCTATATAATACGTTTGCACTCAAGTCTAATGTAATATTTTTATAGTTAGATTTATTGTTCTTCGTTTGCAATTAGTCTTAAATTTCAATCCATGTAATCCGCCCACGTCTGCCCCTGTTGTTGCACATGGTACTAAGCTAAGATTCTTATTGGACCGTGTCTATGCTCCACAATCTTGGTTTTTCAGTTAGAAGTGCTCGACCCTTTTAGGCAGCGTCAAATTGAACAATTATGATTGCCCGCGTCTCTATATATATCTAGATAGAAAAAAATCATGTTCTTTTCCATCAGGATTATTAATCCATTGGTTGCTTCTTTATAGCTTCAAAGCAGACGGCTCAAAAAGAAGTCTCTCGGTGAAGTGAAAGAGATTTACATAATTTTCTAGTTGATCCAGGGTTTTAATTATTAAATCAACTTTTACTTCTAGTCCTGCGCTTACATATACTCTTTTTTTTTTGCCTTGTTTTTCATAAGATTGCAATGTAACATCATCTTTTCCGCTGGGACCATGTTGTTAATAGTGAGAACTTTATTTGGAGAAAGGGAAGTGATCAGGACGTCCATTAATAAAGAAAGAAAGCTCCCAAAAGTAGAGGACCATGAGTTTTCATATTAGCGACGACCAATATAGTTTCAAACCAGACGGCTCAAAAAGAAGTCTCTCGGTGAAGTGAAAGAGATTTACATAATTTTCTGGTTGATCCAGGGTTTTAATTGTTAAGTCAACTTTTACTTCTAGTCCTGCGCTTATATATATATATTTTTGTTTTTTTTTTTTTTTTTTTTTTCCCTTGTTTTTCATAAGATTGCAATGTAACATCATCTTTTCGGCTGGGACCATGTTGTTAATAGTGGGAACTTTATTTGGAGAAAGGGAAGTGATCAGGATGTCCATTAATAAAGAAAGAAAGCTCCCAAAAGTAAAGTAGAGGACCATGAGTTTTCATATTAGCGACGACCAACATTTCTACAATAGTACAAACCTTGACACTCTTGCGTCCATGTTTTTGGTCTCCCCGAGTCCAAGATGGCAGATTTAATTATTAGTCACATTTTCACACTGCATTAATGATTAAACAACAACATGATAGAGTGGGACCCATGCGAAAATACAGCAATAGTTACTTTAGAGTTTCCAAGATCCAATCTTTTTTCCCATCACTTACAGTGATGATTATTGGAATCAGTACCCCTCTCTTGGATAGAAAAGTACGCCGACTCATCAATTTTTCTGATAGTGTCGTCGCTATAAGAAAAATAGGTTTCAACCAGGAGCCAAATTCGTTGCAGCAACGCAACTAAAAGGACAAAATTTCGTTGGATTTATGGTTGCTAAAAGTATTAATTAGGAACTAAACTAATGAAGCTTGTCAGTAACGCCATACATTAGGGACGTGACAAAGATGTGATTGCCAATCAAATTACAAAATCTAAACTCAATAGCAATCAAATCTATTAGGATGTTTAGTAGAATTAAAATATTCATTTTTTTTTAAAAAAAAATATCAAAATGTAACAATTTTCATAGCAAATAAACTCCAATATTTCATAGCAAAAATCTCAAAATTTTTTATATAAATTTCAACATATATATTTTCATACCAACTTAAATACTTTTTTCATAAAAAAAAAGAAGAAGAAAATTACATCAAATATGTCTCTACTTACTTTTTAACAAACTCCAATATTTTTTTATTAAAAAATTACATCAAATCTTCTGCTTCCTTAAATCCTTATTATTGAAACGTGTCTACAGCTTTTCGCGGAGTCGAGAAAATCGCAAAACCCAGCGGGAGGGAGCCAAGCCTCCAAGACTTACAGCGAGTTTTGTTTTGCTTCCCAGCAAGGGTACTCTTCTTAAATTATGGTTCTTTTTTTTGCTGAATTTCTTAAATTATGGTTCGCTCAATCTTCCAGTTTACCGAAATACCTTCACTACTAGAAAATTAATTTTTAGTGACGAATTTTCGGTGACGAATTGAATTTCGTCACTAAAAATTAATTTTTAGTGACAAAATGCTATTTTCTTCACAAAAAAGGATTTTTGGTGACGAAATTACTTTTCGTCACTAAAAGTTTTATTTGTGACGAAATAAAATTGTTGTCACTAAAAGTTAATCTTTTGGTGACGGAAAGTTTTGTCACCCACCGATCGATCGGTAATATTACAATCGATCGGTATCGTAACCATCTGCAAATTCGAAAGGACGATCAATCTTCAATATATGACGATCGATCGGTATCGTAACCGTCTGCAAATACGAAAGGACGATCGATCGTCAATATATGACTATCGATGTAAGCGTAACCGTCAATTTTTTCAAATCGTCGTTCAACGAATGGGAAGACGCCACGTGTTAGAAAATAGCGATCGATCGGTAAGTAACTACCGATCGATCGTCACAAACGATTATATGAAACCGCCGAAGTCATTTTATCGGTTATCTCTCCACGAAAATCTCTCGAATCCTTTCAAAGTGCAAGGAGCCATTTCGTGCTGCATTGTCTTTCAAAGTGCGTGGAATCATCCGTCATTGTCTTCTACGTCAAAGGTACGTACTTATATTTTTTTTAAGCAATATTAAGTGGTTGTTCAGTGGAATTTTTAGTTTACATTTTCTAATTACTATATCATTCATTTAGGTCCGAAAAATATATTTATTTTATTGTTGATGCATGTTTTAAGAGTTTAGGAGTTTATGGGATCAATTTTGGGTGATTTTGGGCCTGTTTTGGGGTATTGGAACGCCTGTGTGTATTTGTTCCCGTAACGATCGATCGGATCGTGTAAGTGGTAGGTGAAATGATTGATCGGTTAAATTCACCGATCGATCG
>CM025850.1:36522141-36561983 GCA_003952965.2 Morella rubra
AGAAAAGAGATTATTTTATAATTTTCTTAATCAAACCTGATATTTTGGGGTGGCAATGAAATATCTCCATGATAATATAAACAATGACTGTCAGTCAATGCATGAGTCCAAGAAAACAGACTTATTATTAGTCACATTTTCACATTACATTTTCTCACTCATTAAAGAAAATATAGCCATGCATCATGTCGCGAAGCAATTGACAAGGTTTGTCCCATTTTTTTCGTGCATGCAGATAATACTGAAGATAACCTTTTTAAAGTCACACGCAGAATGATTGCGAACGTGGAGGAATTATGTGACCTGACTTCATCCCATAGTTTATGTTATTTTAGGAGTGGAGGCTAGACTTTTGCAAGCAAACCGTAAGCCCCACCTTCAAGGCTCAGGTAAATCCAATAAAATCCCCTTCCACGAAAATTCCCACTCAATACACAGGTCCCTACTTTTTTTATTTGCTATAAATTACCTGAAATGGCGGAACTTACCAAGCCTCCCCTACCCTACGCTTTCTTTTATCGTTCTTTTCTCCTACAAGCTTTTACTTTATGGCCACTGCCATTTGTAGTCCCCGTCGCGCACGCGTATTTTCCAGCACCACAAAAATCGGATGCACCTTGTCAGCAGGCCGGTGGCTCTACCGCTCTAGTATAGAAAATGTTGTGTTTAATGCTTTTACAAATCATTGCTAAACACTAATAAAGAACCAGAAAAATACAAAGAAAGGAAATAAAAAGAAAATAGATAAGACAAACCACTGCTTAAACTTTTTGCATGCGGGTATTATTATTGTATTTAACTCCGTATGTTATAAACCACACGATTTGATTTATACCTATGTGCAAGCAGATGAACCACACGATTTATGTCTAAGCCAAACAGATTATGTATGAAAAGCACCTCAAGTTGAATAAATTTTAATTGGGCGCGCAGGATTATTCAACTCGCATATATTTTAATGTTTGTACGACAAATTGTTTACAAATGTTGTATTTTTGGGAGCATTTGAATAAAACGGTACCAATTAAGAGAAAGACATGTCCAACAGGTCTTCCTTCCAAAAAAAATCCCTACCATCGCTTTCTGTTTCGCCTTCCCAGCTTTTCAATCTCACTCAAAGTTTCGTTTTTTTCCTTTCAGTTAGTGCGAGGGAGAGCTCTGTGGTGATTTTGTTCATAGCATTTGTGATAGTGGTGGGATTTTGGCAAGGGAACTGAAAGAACTTTACCGAACTTGCCGATGCAAAACAACACCTGGCGAGGACGGCATTATCTTCATGGAAATCGTTAAAAATTAACTAACGTATGTGGCAGTTCGAATTTGGGAGGCAAAATGAGAAAGGATGGTATGCGTTCCGCACTTCATTGACTTTTTTTGTTCAAAATAAGGGATAAATAGATGACAGTGGACTATTCCAAGAAAGTCAGAACTAATGGGTAAAATGTCTCAAAAGTAAAAGAATATGGTGCAAATTATCAAGATCCCAAATCACGTGAGCACAAAATATAATTAACCCTCATATTATATACATACGACGACTAAACATAATTAACCCTCATATTATATATATACGTATGATTAAATTGCTAGTCCTACATTGTAAATTGGTAAGATTCTACATGTGCACGGTTCTATTGCCCAAACTAATGCGAACTTCGCTGATGTACTGGCAAAAATATATAATATAGTGAGGAGCTCTATATTATTCACAATTCTTTTAGCCACCGTACGTGCTGAGTAGGAATCTTATCGGGCAGAAACTGATCAAAGGTGCGTCCAATTTTTTATCCCGGAAATGTTGGGAGATGTTTGAGAACGGAAATTTTGGGCTTTCAAAATTTTCACTTCAATAAAATAATTTTCTAAAATTTTCTTTCTTCCCATCAAATCATCACTTTCACTCCAAATAAATATAAAAATTCATTCAAATAATCTCTTATATGTTACGTTATTTTAGGCCTCGAGGCTAGGCCTTTCACTGAAACACGTCTACAGCTTTTCCAGAAGTCAAGCAAACCGGGTAAGGCGTAAACCCAACGTCCAAGGCTGATAGACTTTCCCACGAGTTCCCCCGCTACGTTGAAATATTACATCCTTCAACCTTTTTAAATTAATGAGAAAGAGAAAAAAAAGTAGAGGGAATGGTAATGATGCTTGTGGCATTACTATAATAATATAAAGGCCTAATTACACTCAGGGCCCTTGAGACATATGAAAGTTGCAAATGAGCTCCTGAAGTAACGTTTTCAACAGATAGACCCCTAAAATAGAGTTTTAGTTAAATCGAAGTCCCTCTATTTATTTTCCGTCATTTTCGTTAACAATCATTGCTGTCAGGATTTTAAAATTTACATCATAACGAATTAGAAAGTACCACTGTCCATTTAAAACATTCACGCCACATATGCGCCAAGTGTCTGCAATGGGGAGAATGACGTCGCTCATTAAGTTGTTTTTTTTTTTTTAACTAGGCACGGTGAGCTGACAGACACCTAATGCAGATGTGACATGAATGTTTTAACTGACAATTACACTTTTTAATTTATTATGACGTGAATTTTAAAACTCATAATAAGCTTCATATATATTCTACTAAGACCCAAACAACACCTTAGCCGGACGACGAATATTGTTGGCCATAAATGGGCCTGAGCAGGTCAGGGACACAACTCCATCCACAGCTATATACTATTGAAACCCATACAAGAAGTTAGACTACAAATACTAGTGGCAAAATAAATATTTTTGTAAATAAATACGGGAGAGCGTATATCTCGACAAAAAGCTTTCAAAATTCCTCGTAATTTTTTTGTAAATACGTTCTTTTCCGATGTTAGATTTTTAATGTAATGGCCTTCTTTTATTTTTGAAATTAGTTACCAAAAAAACAATTTCTTTTCTTTGCCCCGCGGGAGGGAGATGGAGAGATACCTTAACCGTGAAGACCGCGACAAACTGCTCATAGTCAAGCAAATGAGTAGCACCGACGACATAGCTACTTGTCTTAGATAGATCAGAAATGGTTCCAGAGTTCCAGTGGCGTTCACAATTCAAACTGTAAACCCAAGGGTCAAGCCCCTTGGGCTTCCCGCGAATTCTAAGATAATTAAGCGACTCCTCAGACCTTTTCTCTTCTTTCCCCAACCCCCCCCCCAGGTAATTTTGGAGGAGGTGGTGGGATGAGTGTCTGAGGATCTCAGCATCAGTTTAGTCAACTTTCAAGGTGTCTCTGATTACGGATTCTAATGAGGGTTTCACTCTTTTCATCGCTTTTCTTGATGCCTTTATGTTCACTCTTTCATAGCTTCTGCATCTATGCGGTGTCCGGCCAATGTCTCGGCAACCAGCAATCCTTGTTGCTCCAGTTGAAGAACACTCTCGTGTTCAACACTGCTTTGTCAACCATACTGGTGCACTGGGATCAAAATGTCAATTGTTGTTTGTGGAAGGTGTAACCTGCGACCAGAGAGGTGTTATTGGTCTTGACCTGAGCAATGAATCTATCTCTGGCCAACTTGATAATTCGAGTGACCTTTCCAATCTTCGCTATCTCCAGAAGCTGAATTTGGCTTGTAACCATTCTAATTCCTCTCAGATCACATACCAACTGGCGAAGCTAAAGAATTTGAGTTACTTGAATTTGTCAAGTACTGGCTTTGCGCAGGGCATTACCCTTGAGATTTCGAATCTCACGAGTTTGGTTACTCTTGATCTTTCTTGGCTCTCAACTTGGAACCTAAATGTAGCCAAGCAAGTTCGAAACCTTCCAGAGCTCGAGGAACTTTATCTTGATGGTGTGCCTCTATCACACAAATGGGATCAATCTATTGGTATACCTGGGCACTATTGGTGTCAGACCTTGTCATCTTCACTGCCAAATCTAAGATTGTTGAGCATGTCCAGCTGTTTCCTTTCAGGGCCTATTGATTCTTCCTTACGGAATCTTCGGTCCCTCTCGATTCTTATTTTGGATTTCAACGATCTTATTAGTGCTCCTGTTCCTGAATTTTTTGCAGAATTCGAAAATTTGACTAGCTTCCTTAAGTTTTCGAAACTGCAACTTGAAGGGAAAATTTCCAGAAAAGATATTCCAGGTTCCAAAACTGCAAATGCTTGATGTTTCAAAAAATAGATTACTTCAGGGTTCTTTGCCAGAATTTCCTCCTAATGGATCTCTTCGAACCCTACTGCTTAGAGAAACAAGTTTTTCAGGAACATTGCCGCATTCTATTGGTAAGCTTAAAATGCTATCTACAATAGATCTTTCTTATTGCAGGTTCAATGAAACAATCCCAAAGTCTATGGAAAGCCTCACACGATTAGAGGAATTGGGTTTGTCATACAACAATTTCAGTGGACCAATCCTGTCATTCAATATGGCCAAGAAACTGGCTGTTATAGCTCTTTCGAAGAATCTTTTAACGGGTCAGATTACTTCTACTCGGTGGGAAGAACTACTGAATCTGGCGTTCCTTGACTTGAGCTTCAATTCACTTGAAGGGAGTATTCCAGTTTCTCTGTTCTACCATCCATCATTGGAGCAGTTACTTCTTTCCAAAAACCAATTTTATGGTCAATTGGATGAATTCTCCAACGTCTCTTCTCACATACTAAGCGACCTTGATTTGAGTAGTAACAACTTGGAAGGGGCAATACCCATGTCTATCTTTGATTTCCAAGGTCTTCAGAGTCTCTCACTTTCTTCAAACAACTTTAACGGCTCCTTGCAGCTTAATTTGATCCAACAGTTGACAAATCTAGGGGATCTTAATCTTTCAGACAACAGCTTGTTGATTGAATATCATGCAACAAATTCTTCTTCACCCTTATACCCCCAGCTTAGCTTTTTGGATTTGGCTTCAGGCAACTTGAAAGTATTTCCTGATTTCTTGAAAAACCAATCCAAATTATACTATCTGGGCCTATCAGATAACCAGATTCAAGGGGAGATACCTAATTGGATTTGGAATCTTCCGAGTCTTTTTATGTTAAATCTCTCTTGTAACTACCTGGTGAATCCAGATTCTCCTTTGCCTAATCTTTCTAATTTATTTGTTGTGGACCTTCGCTCCAATCAACTCCAAGGGCCACTGCCAATTTTGAAACCAAATGTCAACTTCGTGGATTTATCGTGGAATAATTTCAGCTCTAATATTCCAGTTAACATTGGTAACTGGCTTCCTAATACTATTTTCTTCTCTTTTGCAAGCAATAGATTCCATGGGAGTATCCCTGAGTCGATATGCAATGCTGCACCTCTTGAAGTTTTAGATCTGTCTAATAATTCCTTCAGTGGCGCGATTCCCCGGTGCTTAACTAGTATGAATCTTGGGGTGTTGGATCTAAAGGGAAACAGCCTCACTGGCACAATTCCCGACACATTTTCAGAACAATGTGCTTTACAGACTCTGGATGTAAACGGGAATCTACTAGATGGAAAGCTGCCGGAGTCTCTTGCCAATTGCACTAAGTTGGAGGTTTTGGACATTGGGAACAACAAGGTTGAGGATGCTTTCCCATGTTACTTGAAGAATCTATCCATGCTGCATGTTCTTGTATTGAGATCCAACAACTTTTATGGACCATTGGTTGTCCAAGACTTAATTCCACTTGGCCGATGCTTCAAATTTTGGACTTAGCTTCAAACAGCTTTACTGGTAAGCTTCCAATAAAATCCCTCTGTCTGGAAAGCAATGATGGATGATAAAAAAGAGGTGCACTCAAAACTCGGGCACCTTCAATTTAGTAGCTTAGACCGAAGTGTTTACTACCTGAATACAATCAGAGTCACCTACAAAGGTCTTGAGAAGGAGCTGGTTAAGATTCTCACTATCTTTACCTCCCTTGACTTTTCATGCAACAATTTTGATGGGCCAATACCCGAGGAATTAGAAGAACTTACATTGCTATATGTTCTCAACTTGTCACACAATGCTTTTACGGGTCACATCCCTTCATCTGTGGGAAAATTGAGTCATCTGGAATTACTGGACCTATCAAGCAATGAGCTCACAGGAGAGATACCTCTACAACTTGCAGATGGCCTTATTTTCCTATCAGTTCTTTACCTCTCATTCAATCAATTAGTGGGGCAGATTCCATCTATAAAGCAATTGCTACATTTTCCAAGATGTCCTATGAAGGAAACGAGGGATTATGTGGCTTCCCTTTGACAGAAACTTGCAAAGAGCCAAGAACACCATCTCCAACTTTTGGAGAAGCTCCTTCTGGTTCTAAGTCTGTGGTTAATTGGAACTTTTTGAGTGTTGAACTGGGATTTGTTTTTGGACTTGGAATTGTGATATTGCCGCTTGTGATCTGGAAGAGGTGGAGGAGACGGTATTACCATTACGTTGATAACATATTTTTCATGATGTTCCCTCAATGGTACCTTGGAAGAGAATATCGTTCGAGACGAGTGCACAGAAGTCGAGGCAGAAGGCACTAGTTATGAGGAGCATTATCATAGTTAGTTTTATTTTTTTTTTTTTTTTTAAAGCAAATGTGAAATGTATGCCTTTAATTGGCTGCAGGCTGGGTTTATGGTTGATATAAATATAAATGTCTTTGAACCGCTTTTGTGATATTGGATTTGAAGTTATAAACTTTATAATTAAGTGACGATCGAGACCGGCAAATTTATGATGTTAAAGCGAAAATTTGACTCTAGTTGTTACAAATGCCTCAGTCATGACTGTTATATATTAATAAATGACAAATACACAAATTACATCATCTTAGTTGTATTAAAAAGCTCCTAATATGCTTTTGTGTTATACTTATATTAAACCTGTCTTGCTAGCTAGTTCATGCTTTCAAGTTCCTCATAACTGCTTAGAAAAAAAAAAAAAAAAAAAAATTCGTCATAACTGGTGCAATGAGCCTAAAAAGGAACACAAAAACAAAACAAAAAAGAAAAAAAAAAAACAATCGTGGAATTTATAATCAATAAAAAGCTTTTAACATAATTCCATGAAAACGACTGATCACCTTATCTTTGAAGCAATTGGAACATGCAGGGCTTGATCCGAGTACATCAATGATTAAAAAAAAAAAAAAACCTACCCTTGAGTCTCTTGAAACTAGCCTAAAAGAGAAAATAACTAATAATAAGTTTCAAAAAAGTAGAAATTAATGAAAATATATTCCTATATTCAGAAAATATATATTTCATCAAAGATGCATCTAACACTAAAATCTACTCCTTTCACCAGAGTTCAAGATCAACATCAACCTGGCTCCTGCTATAACATCCGATTTGCCACAGCTATCCGCCCTTATACTTCCTTTGCAGCAGCAGTATATCTCAATTCGCGTGGAATGATCATCTGATCAGGCCGCATGCACTGCAACTGATCTCCAAACATCATACCAGGGCCACGGAGCCAAGATTAAAGTCTTAGAGGCGGAGAGAAATAACTATGATGTTTGGCGATGACAAATATTAACCTTTTTTAAAGTAAAAAAATTCATAACTAAACGTTTAAAATCTCAAAAAACTCAATAGGAATTTCTACATATTTTCACATAAACTTTAATACCTTTTAAAAAAAACTCCAACAAATCATTTCTCTTCGTACCTTTTCACTAAACTTAAACATTTTTTATATTTTTTTAATACAAAATTCCATCAAACATCATTCTTTATTTTTATTTTTTTTATAAATTCCGAATAAAAAAAACATACAATCAAATATCTTTCAAATTTTTTACCAATTTTTTACAAATCTTAATAAAACTTTAATCTACCTATATATTCACACCACTATAAAAATTTTTACAAATTTTGATAATTTGTTGTTACCAAACATCATCTTAGATATTGTCCCAAGGCTCGACGGCAATCCTGCGAGTTGACAATTCTATCCATACTTGGCTTGGGTTTAGTTGGAGTTGACAAGGGAGCCATATTTTGAATATTTATTACCTTTATGCCTTTGCGCTTAGCCGGGCCTTCGAGCAAAAGCCCTTGGACCTGAACCTATGATTTTATTCTCTCGACTCGAGTGTAGGCCGAATCCCTTGAACTTTACCAAGCCACATTCCTTGTCCGTGCCGCGCCTTATTTACTCATCAGATAGAACCATGATATTTTTATTTTCGACATTATTTATCTGTATAAATTTCTCTTGTCTTTGCGCCCCGGGAGGGGAGACGGGGACAGAGGCCTTCACCGTGAAGACTCGGGACAAATTGCTCCAAGTTGCAAATAAGTGGGACATATTGCCTTTTTTTTTTTTTTGTCTTTTTTTTTTTAATGTTTGTTTAAGTTTTCACTTTTTCGGAGCATTTGAATAAAACTATACCAACGAAGACAAAGACGTGTCCAACAGGTCTTCCTTCTGAGACGCACAAGGAAAAACGTGTAGAATGTCTTTAATAAAAAATTCAGCACATGCATGCTTTGTAGAGGCTATGATTACAAGTTCTAAACTTTCCTAAAAAAATATTTAAGGAAAGAAAACGACGTAAAAATTAGTGAACTCAAAAGATAAAAATAAAAACGACATAAATCGAATCATATACTTAATTCAGAAACCAGATAACAGAAAACAGAGAGAACTCTGTTAGACATGTTTTGACAAGAAATGCTTCCAGAGGCTCAAAAAAAAATAGAAAAGAAATGCTTCCAGTGGTGTTCTTAATTCAAACCGTAAACCCAGGGGTCAAGCCCAAGTTCTCAGTTAGCAAAATGGAATACTGGACTTGAGTTAGACCCAAAAAAAAAATGTAAAAGAAAAATTAAATAAAGAATTAAATACACTTTTGACCTCCAACTATAGCACTAATAACACTTAACACTATAAATTATCTATTTCAATACTTTTCATTTCTCAACTATTAATTGTTTACACTTTATTTCTCAACCGTTAATTTAAATGTAAATTATTATTTTAATTAAATAAAATGACGATTTTACTCTCATAATTTTATCCTCACCTTATAGTTATCTAAAGCTGATGGACTAATTCTCACCAGTTTCGTCTACGATATTCCTAATTGCTATGCTAGCCATCTAATTCCTTAGGATTGTATGACCATTTAAGTAGTTATGACGCTTGGGGCGCAGAAAGCCAATGATCAAGCTCCTTGGCCTCTCCAGTACTGTTCAAAGATCATGACTTAATTCATAAAAGCCACGACAAACGGTACTATGTAATATAAACAATGACCGTCAACGTCAATGCGTGAGTCCAAGAAACCAGACTTGTTAGTTACATTTTCACACTACATTTTCTCGATCATTAAAGAAAATATAGCCATCATGCCAGGAAGCAATTGAGAAGCTGGTGTGTCCCATTTTTTTAGTGCAGAAAAATAGTGAAGATAATCTTTAAAGTCACAGGCAAAATGATATTTTACTTGAAGGAATTATGTGACCGGACTTTATCCTATAGTTTATGTTATTTTAGGGATCAGGCTAGACTTTTGCAACCAAACCGTATGCCAAACGTCCAATTTTAACGAAGTAGAATATTTTCAGCTGCGTAGAAAAAAAAAAAAAAAAATCTTCAGCTAGCTTAGTTTCATATTTGCATCTAGCTGCAGGTCAGGGCCATATCCCCACCAGGTCACTTTAATCCCTGCCCCAACTAAAGCTTCATATATATTATAATAAGACCCAAACAACAAAATAGACGACAAATACTAGTGGCCATAACGTAGAGGATAGGACTATAAGAAATTAAAAGAAAAGAAAAGTGGAGGCCAGGACTTGCCCGCGGCTAACCTTCTAAAGTTAATGAACTAATTAACCCTCTCGTCAGAGTCCATAACCGATTTCTTTTGAATTTACTCTAATCATAATTCCAAGATTACGCGGTGAAGACTAGGAAAATATAGGTGGGATCATTTGAGGCGAATTATTGATTATTCTACTTTTTAAGAAGGGTGAAAAGATCACTTTTAGGCATGAAAATATGAGGTCAACTTTATTTTTGAGATTTAAATTATGAAATTCTTTAAAAATTTTTTAATGCGATAAATATTGTGTCAAGGGGCATATTGTTCAAACATTAATTCAACTGTAGAAGTTTAGAAGACAATGACTTTGATATTCAATATAAATTCTAGAGCCTGATAATTAAATTTGATAGTATTTTGGATATCAAAATGACTTTAACGCTATAATTTGGAGGTGAAAATTGATATTTTTCTTTTCAAAAATTAAAATAGAGAGACATCTTTGATAATTACGTACCTTATTTAGTCACTAATATAAAGTTTTCAATTACACACAAGTAAGAACTTTTTCTCATTAAAAGACTAAACCTTTTTTTTTTTCTGATCAAAAGAAGTAACAACAAACCAAACTAACGACACAGTCTCAGTCCCGCACTAAAACATGTTCAGGAATACAAGAAGAATTAAGAACTCCAAAAGAACCAGTAGACAATGCCCATTGGGCCAGAGAATGAGCAAGGCGATTCCTTTGCCTAGGAATCCAAGCAAGATTGCAGCCAAGATTTTACTCAAAAAACTCCCTCAAAGAAGAAATGAGATCCACTAGCAATGGACCAGGAGATTTAGAAACATACAGAACCATTTGACTGAGAATAAGGCAGTCTGTTTCAAAATCTGTATCACGCCAATCAAAATCAGAGTTTAAAGAAGTTGCAGCCACAAGCGCAGAAGATTCACCCATAAGAGGGTTAAGGCTGGGAATTTGCTCTGTGTACAAACGATAGAGGGAGCCTCCCGAGTCTTTAAAGGCAATAGATATTACGGCTATCCCGTTTCGACAAGCCACATTAACATTACACTTCAACTGACCTTGTATAGGAGGGCACAATGCACACCTTCCCATTCAATATCGCCGAAACACACCATACTTTTGTGAATGTTCTAAAAATCTATGTCTCACCATTCTGATCATAATCGAAAGATCAACAGAGGTGTCTTGATGGATGATTTTATTCCTCCAAAGCAAATAGAAAATAAATTTTCTCTGATGTCTGGTGAGACGTACATCAAGTTGTTCGATTTGTTTCTTTTGTGAAACATTTGGATGCAGAATGTCCTGATTTCCCGCATTTCCAACAGACATTTGGAATGTAATATTTATTTGATTTCGTCCTTTTCTCATACTCCAATTTTACCGCACAACATTTTCAGTTGCTTAGAAAAAAAATATCTTCAGCTAGCAAAGTTTCATATATATTGGCATCTAGCTGCCGGTCAGGGCCACAACCCACGGCCACGGCCAGTCACTTTAATACCGGCCCCCAATAAAGCTTCATATATATTATAATAAAACTCAAAAAACAAAATACTAGTGTCATGTAAAGCGAACTGCCAATGAACTCTCCCATGGGATTGCACAATGGGCCAACACGGCCAATTTAAAGGGAAATGTTCCTATTCATTGTATTTCTGTAAACATTCTCTCAAGTCACAATCTATATATTCCTTCATGAATTGTTGACTCTTTGACGATGACATCTTTATTTAAAAAAAAAAAAATTAAAAAAACAAAAAAAAAATACTAGTGGCCATAACGTAGAGGATAGGACTAGAAGAGATTAAAAGAAAAGAAAGGTGGAGGCCACCAGGACTTACCCGTGGCTAAGCTTCTATAGTTAATGAACTAATTAACCCTCTCGTCAGAGTCCATAACCTATTTCTTTTGAATTTACTTTAATCATAATTCCAAGATTACGCGGTGAAGACTTGGACAAATTGCATAATTAACGGGTCTAGTAGCTCGCGAGATATGGGTGGGATCATTTGAGGCGAATTATTCATTCTACTTTTTAAGAAGGGGGAAAATATCACTTTTAGGCATGAGAATATGAGGTCAACTTTACTTTTGAGATTTAAATTATGAAATTCTTTAAAATTTCTTAACGTGATAATATTATTTCAAGACAACACACATTGATGATATTTAATATAAGTTTGAGAGCTGATAATTAAATTTGATAGTACTTTAGATATCAAAATGACTTTAACTCCATAATTTCGAGATAAAAATTGATATTTTTCTTTCCAGAAATTAAAATAGAGACACATGCATCAAATTTGAAATATTCCCATGGTCAAACAATTCATTGCATTTTCGAAAACTTCATACGATGGAAATAGAGGATTATGTGGCTTACCTTTGAAAGAAGAATGTGCACATGAAGAGTCAGAATCACCAACTCCGGCATTTGAAAGAACTCATTTAAATTCTAGAAATGCAATTATTTGGAACTTCATAAGTGTTGAACTAGGATCTGTTTTCTGCTTTGGAGTTGTCATTGGGGCACTCTGTTTTGGAAGAGGTGGAGGTACTATACCAAGATTGACGATATCTGCTTCAAGATCTTCCCTCAACAATATCTTGAAAGAGAATACTTTCGAATATGAGTGCACGTAGGTAAGTCTTGATTTGGACAAGTAACATAGTTAAAATTATGTTTGGTCTTTTTTGTTTTAATTTAATGTAAAAGAAAAGACACAAATCCCTTCATTGGATGCGAACGCTTTTTGTTTTTGTTTTTATGGGTTGATGTTTGAAACTTTCAACCTATACTATTGCAACGATGTTTTGATATTTATTAGATTTGCATCTAACTTTCAGTCTCTATATAATACGTTTGCACTCAAGTCTAATGTAATATTTTTATAGTTAGATTTATTGTTCTTCGTTTGCAATTAGTCTTAAATTTCAATCCATGTAATCCGCCCACGTCTGCCCCTGTTGTTGCACATGGTACTAAGCTAAGATTCTTATTGGACCGTGTCTATGCTCCACAATCTTGGTTTTTCAGTTAGAAGTGCTCGACCCTTTTAGGCAGCGTCAAATTGAACAATTATGATTGCCCGCGTCTCTATATATATCTAGATAGAAAAAAATCATGTTCTTTTCCATCAGGATTATTAATCCATTGGTTGCTTCTTTATAGCTTCAAAGCAGACGGCTCAAAAAGAAGTCTCTCGGTGAAGTGAAAGAGATTTACATAATTTTCTAGTTGATCCAGGGTTTTAATTATTAAATCAACTTTTACTTCTAGTCCTGCGCTTACATATACTCTTTTTTTTTTGCCTTGTTTTTCATAAGATTGCAATGTAACATCATCTTTTCCGCTGGGACCATGTTGTTAATAGTGAGAACTTTATTTGGAGAAAGGGAAGTGATCAGGACGTCCATTAATAAAGAAAGAAAGCTCCCAAAAGTAGAGGACCATGAGTTTTCATATTAGCGACGACCAATATAGTTTCAAACCAGACGGCTCAAAAAGAAGTCTCTCGGTGAAGTGAAAGAGATTTACATAATTTTCTGGTTGATCCAGGGTTTTAATTGTTAAGTCAACTTTTACTTCTAGTCCTGCGCTTATATATATATATTTTTGTTTTTTTTTTTTGTTTTTTTTTTCCCTTGTTTTTCATAAGATTGCAATGTAACATCATCTTTTCGGCTGGGACCATGTTGTTAATAGTGGGAACTTTATTTGGAGAAAGGGAAGTGATCAGGATGTCCATTAATAAAGAAAGAAAGCTCCCAAAAGTAAAGTAGAGGACCATGAGTTTTCATATTAGCGACGACCAACATTTCTACAATAGTACAAACCTTGACACTCTTGCGTCCATGTTTTTGGTCTCCCCGAGTCCAAGATGGCAGATTTAATTATTAGTCACATTTTCACACTGCATTAATGATTAAACAACAACATGATAGAGTGGGACCCATGCGAAAATACAGCAATAGTTACTTTAGAGTTTCCAAGATCCAATCTTTTTTCCCATCACTTACAGTGATGATTATTGGAATCAGTACCCCTCTCTTGGATAGAAAAGTACGCCGACTCATCAATTTTTCTGATAGTGTCGTCGCTATAAGAAAAATAGGTTTCAACCAGGAGCCAAATTCGTTGCAGCAACGCAACTAAAAGGACAAAATTTCGTTGGATTTATGGTTGCTAAAAGTATTAATTAGGAACTAAACTAATGAAGCTTGTCAGTAACGCCATACATTAGGGACGTGACAAAGATGTGATTGCCAATCAAATTACAAAATCTAAACTCAATAGCAATCAAATCTATTAGGATGTTTAGTAGAATTAAAATATTCATTTTTTTTTAAAAAAAAATATCAAAATGTAACAATTTTCATAGCAAATAAACTCCAATATTTCATAGCAAAAATCTCAAAATTTTTTATATAAATTTCAACATATATATTTTCATACCAACTTAAATACTTTTTCATAAAAAAAAAGAAGAAGAAAATTACATCAAATATGTCTCTACTTACTTTTTAACAAACTCCAATATTTTTTTATTAAAAAAATTACATCAAATCTTCTGCTTCCTTAAATCCTTATTATTGAAACGTGTCTACAGCTTTTCGCGGAGTCGAGAAAATCGCAAAACCCAGCGGGAGGGAGCCAAGCCTCCAAGACTTACAGCGAGTTTTGTTTTGCTTCCCAGCAAGGGTACTCTTCTTAAATTATGGTTCTTTTTTTTGCTGAATTTCTTAAATTATGGTTCGCTCAATCTTCCAGTTTACCGAAATACCTTCACTACTAGAAAATTAATTTTTAGTGACGAAAATTTTCGGTGACTGAATTTCGTCACTAAAAATTAATTTTTAGTGACAAAATGCTATTTTCGTCACAAAAAAGGTTTTTTCGTGACGAAATTACTTTTCGTCACTAAAAGTTTTATTTGTGACGAAATAAAATTGTTGTCACTAAAAGTTAATCTTTTGGTGACGGAAAGTTTTGTCACCCACCGATCGATCGGTAATATTACCGATCGATCGGTATCGTAACCATCTGCAAATTCGAAAGGACGATCAATCTTCAATATATGACGATCGATCGGTATCGTAACCGTCTGCAAATACGAAAGGACGATCGATCGTCAATATATGACTATCGATCGGTAAGCGTAACCGTCAATTTTTTCGAATCGCCGTTCAACGAATGGGAAGACGCCACGTGTTAGAAAATAGCGATCGATCGGTAAGTAACTACCGATCGATCGTCACAAACGATTATATGAAACCGCCGAAGTCATTTTTACCGGTTATCTCTCCACGAAATCTCTCGAATCCTCTCAAAGTGCAAGGAGCCATTTCGTGCTGCATTGTCTTTCAAAAGCGTGGAATCATCCGTCATTGTCTTCTACGTCAAAGGTACGTACTTATATTATTTTTTAAGCAATATTAAGTGGTTGTTCAGTAGGAATTTTTAGTTTACGTTTTCTAATTTGCTATATCATTCATTTAGGACCGTAAAATATATTTATTTTATTGTTGATGCATGTTTTAAGAGTTTAGGAGTATTATGGGATCAATTTTGGGTGATTTTGGGCCTGTTTTGGGGTTTGGAACGCCTGTGTGTATTTGTTCCCGTAACGATCGATCGGCGTGTAAGTGGTAGGTGAAATGATCGATCGGTTAAATTCACCGATCGATCGCTGATTTGGTACGGAGCGATCGATGCTTTAGTGAGCGATCGATCGTCTCCTCGAAACTGTGCGTTTCAATTCATGAGCGATCGATCGTTTATATAGACGATCGATCGTTATTATTAACGATCGATCGCTTAACCTAAGCGATCGATCGGTAAGCTACAATGTGAAGCGTACCGTTTTGATTAAGCGGCGATCGATCGCGTTTGTGGCGATCGATCCTTAGTGATACTGTGCGTTTGGTTGCATGGACGATCGATCGTCTGTGCACTGAAACGCGTCTTTTAACCGATAGCGTTCGATCGGTGAAATGAATTGATCGATCGCCATTTAGTGATCGATCGTATATTTAGTGATCGATCGTAACATTTATAAACGATCGATCGATTTAGTGATCGATCATAGTGATCGATCGTCACATTTAGTGATCGATCGATCGATCGATTCAGCATTTTGTTTCAACTTCATTAATAATTACGTGATTGTGATTGCTTATTAAACATATTTATATACAACTTTTGCAGTATACATAAAATGTCAGGAGTTAAGCGTGCACGCACAACGAGAACCGGGACGGGATCGTCGTCCCAAGAGCAAGAAGTCGCTGATCCAATGATGACCTTGGAGAGGCGAATGGAGTACCTGAGGGGGCGGCCAGTGGCCAAAGAGCGTCCTGTGACGCTCTCTGATTTTGACCAGTTATTGTACGAGGAGCACTCCCTCTACCAGCTCTTCGAGTACCAAGGGTTTATTCATCAGCTCTCGTGGACTGAGGGGTTTTGCGTGGACGCAGTTGTGCAAGATTTCTTCTGTGCACTCGTCTCGGTCGATAGAGCACCTGAGGTGCAGCTAGAGGTGCGAGGCGTGCAGTTCTTATTCTCGGCAGACGTCATTGCCGATTTCTTAAACTGCCCCCGGCCCGAGAGCCCCTGTTTCCCGGCGGTACCCCTGAATGATGAACAGAGGACATCAGAGCAGGATTTGTGGACGCTGATGACTGGGAAGACCTCTGCAGTGGTGGGCAGCATAATTAAGCAGAGTGAGTTCAGTGAGTTTTGGCGGATTTTGCACCTTATCTGGACGCCGAACGTCGATGGCAGAACTCATTCCACCGAGTGTCCGTTCACGAGAGCTCAGTGCATGCTCTTATTGGGTCAGCAGCAGCGGATAGATTTTCCGTTGTACATGTTCGAGCTGATTATGGATGAGGCTTGGGAAATTAAGGAATATAGCCTCCCATACGGCGTGTTTTCTCAGTTCCTCATTTCTCGGGGAGTCGTGATCGCTGCCTCGGATACACGTAAGGAGGTTAAGAGTGCGCTGAACAAGTTCACTCTGTCCAGGAGCCGGGGCCAGGAGGGGGCATTGACTCGACGGTTCGCTCGTAGAGGAGGCATCACGGCCTTCGACATCAGCGTCAGAGGCACCTATGGAGACGGGAGCACCTGCAGTGCCTCCTCCATGGGTGGCCCAGCTATTTGCGGACTTCGACAGCCGTGTCGGCGCGACTATGAAGGCCACTCTACAGCCTGTTGAGAGGCGGATGCAGTCAATGGAGGAGCAGCTGAAGGAGCTCCTCGATGGGGAGTGCACTGTGACAATGCTGCGCAACAAGTCGGTCGTGGCTCATATGGCGGACGTCAACGAGCAGCTGGAAGAAATTAAAAAGACTCTGGATGATTTCAAGATGGAGGCAGATCCACAGAGGATTCCCGGAGATATTCCTGATGACGTGGCCACTTTCCGTGATGCTGTTCGACGTTGATGAGTTTTTATGTTATTTTTTATATCTATTTGGGACATACATTTTGATTTATGGTTTTATTTATCTGTTTGAGACATTTGTGTTTATTTGGATTTGGTTTTTTTATTTACGTATTTGAGACATTTTCTGTTTATCTGTGGATATGCAGAAGAAACTTTGATTACTATGTACGTGTTTTTCTATTTGTATTTCTTTATCGACACTTATATAAGTAAAATGACCAATATACCCTTTGGTCGGCAAAAATAACGAAATAAGTGGTTTATCAAATAACTAATATAAAGAATTTAACAAGAAATCGTTTTTTATTTTTCTGTTTTGCAACTAAATACACCGATCGATCGGTAAGTGCACACCGATCCATCGGTGTTGTCCGTCGTCGTTTGGGTGCACTAACCGATCGATCGTACATTAGTTTTTAATCTAACCCTCATTTTTTTAAATAATGTGAGTTTAAATGATTAGAAACATAGAAATATATATTAACAAAGTATGTTAGGATGTATTTAGATTACATAAAAACATATCAAGTACATATCATTAATTTTTAAGAAAGCATTTATAAGTTATACATGTTGCAACATAGATGCATTTTGTTTGTGTTAGTATGAGTGAGGTATTAAGATATTTGAAATTAGTGACATAACGCTTATTTAACACATGATTATAATTTATCAGTATGAGGTATGCATTAATATGATATTATAAGTAAATTAATTTTAATAATTAAGTCATTTGTTAGGCTAAAAACTATTTTTTAATAATTAGGTTAACCGATCGATCGCATTATTGGCGATCGATCGGTACATAACGGTGTCGTTTAATATTTTGGTACCAATGGATCGTTAATTTTGGGTCTTCATACGACGGCGTTTTTATTCGACGATCGATTTATAAAATCTAGGCGGGAATTTTATGGTTGACACCGATCGATCGGGATCGATCGTGTTTATCGCGCTTGAAATCCCAGGATGCTCTAAAGCCGTGGGTGGAGCAAAAACACACCCACGGCAAGAGGAAACTAGAGACTCGCGGAAGGAGCCATTTTTTCTCTTTAATTTTGTCTAAATACCGTCATTTTAGTTGTGAGAGTGTTTAGAAGTCCTTAAGGTTAAGCCCAAGCTCAAATTCATTGGTTTTTTAACCGGGTGAGTATTGAAAAATTTGGGCGACATTTGTGAGATTTTGGTGTGAATTTAGTTCGTTTTGGTCTACATTTCGTGCAAAAGGTAATATCCTCAACCTACACTACGATTTTTGATTGATTTCGTGGTTATTTGGTGTTATTTTTATTTTTCTATTCGTGGGTGTTGTGGATTGGATTTGTGTTGATTAGAGCTTCTTAGAGTGTTTTTAATATGTATATTAGAATTAGTATTGCATGAGAATGATTTGTGAGTGTTTTGGGCGTGGATTTGAGTGTGTGGGAGGCTGGCAAGCTGTTTTGTCGATCTGGGTTACTCACGATCGATCACCAGATTCTGACGATCGATCGTGTGTTAGATGGAGGTTCAGCGATCGATCGTCTATATAATGACGATCGATCGGTATTGACATCCGATCGATCGTCATTATAACAACGATCGATCGCTGGTTAGGGCAGATTGCAAGTTATTGACCTTGTGTAGCATTTATTATATTCTCATATTTAATTATTGAAGTGCTTGAGTTCTGGAAATGAATCATGAAGTTTGAGAAGCCTGGAGGATGATTACAGGAGTGTTTTTTTTAATAGTGATACATGTATAATGTTTGATGTTTGATTATTGAAGTGCTTGAGTTCTGGAAATAAATTATGAGTTTGAGAAGCATGGAGGATGAATATTGGAGTGTTTTTGACTTGTTATGTTTGAGTTTTTTTTGGGATAAAATGTGTGTACCCGTAGACCCGTTCAAGGGTTAAGACGCGATAAATTGCGTTTATCGCGTAATAACCTTGAATTGTCCACAATATGGACAGTTTGAGATTGTGTATTCGTGGTTGGCTAATCAAGCAAGTCAAGTGTTTTATCTAGTTGATAATCTGCATGGACCTACATGGCGAGTCGTGCAGAAGTTGTCGTGTAGAAATGCATATGACATTCCCGGCCTGGATCCGGATGGTGAAGTTGATGTAAACATTGAATCGGGAGCAGCCATCGCGAATGAAGCGTATCAAGAGGACGATGCCATTGACTTGTTTATAGACTTCCGACAGTTTAATCTTAATCCACTACGGAGGGATGACGTTACGCCAAACGTTATCCAAGCTTCTGAGGCAATTGATCGGGGGAAAAAAAGACGTATAGATAGTAACGATGTTTCAGAGGGGGATGAAGCAGAAATTGAAGAGAATACCGAAGAAAGTGGGGACGAAGATTCGTTCGAAAGTGATAGCAACTCTACTGAGAATGAGGCATCGGGCGATAACGTGCAAGAATCAGATTCTGATTAATAATTTCTTTCATGTATATTTTTCTTTCTAATGTTGATGTTTGCTGAACTATTTTTACTGTTATTGTCTCGTTTACCATATCTTTATCGTTTATTTTGTTATGTCACAGCTTCTACGGTGAAATGAAGCGTGGACGAGAATTTCCTTCAGTTACTTCTGGACAGTTGCATAGTATGAGTCCGATCCCGAGTCCTACACTGAGCGCTCCTTCTCCGAGAGTGAATGAAAGCATGAGTCAAGGCACGCCAGCTTGTCCTAGTAGTTGTGCATGTAAGAAATTATTCTAAGTTATATTTCAATTTCCTTAAGTTAACCGACCGACTAACTTTGTTAATTTTATTTTATGTAGCGACATCAGCTTCTAAACGTGGGCGAGGTAGGACACGTGGAGTCAGTTTGGAGAAGAGTCTTGGGTCCGGGTCCGCGAAACTATCGGTGCATATCCCGGAGGGAGAGTGTGGAGGAGTTTCTTCCACTGCTGCCATTCTATCGACGAAGATTGGAATGTTGGTCCGAGGGTTGATTCCGATCTCAGTTAACAAGTGGGTCGATGTTCCTGCAGAAGTGAAGGAGTACATTATGGATCGGGTGTTGGTATGATTAAATTCGTAAACATAAATTTTTGGTGGACGCATTTCGTTTATCATTGTAATATTGTATGTTTTGGTACTTATGCAGGACCACTTCGACCTTGACTACACCCGTCATGAGGACGTGAGGACGGTGGTCGAGACTATGATGACGGCACGTCGAACGCACCGCAACCGAATGCATGCGTATTTTAAGAAGTTCCGAGTAAAGAGGCGGCGTTGCTGAAGCCGCACCCTGATACCACAGAAGAACAGTGGAAGGAGTTATGCGAACTTCAGTGATTACAAAAACTTGTTGCTTAAATATTACATTCTTTTATATTTAATTACTTAAAATATCGCAGAAACGAAGCGAGCAAAATAAGAAGAATAGATCAAAGTTGACTGTGAACCACGCTGCTGGTTCGCGCTCGTTCCAGCGCACACGAGCTTGCATGGTAAGTTAACAACTAAATCTTAGACTTTATTGATATTGTTTGTCAATAACTTTATGCTATTGTCATGTAGAAAAATCAAGAAAGCGGCAATATCAATCCTGCAGAGCTGTATAAAAAGAATTATACAAACAAAGATGGGATTTGGACCTCGGAAGGAGCGAGAGAAATTTATGTAAGTCGCTTTCATTTTAATCTACTTTATGTAATTTATGTATAGTTTATCTACTTTAATGTTTCTGGTAATTATTGTCATTTTTCAGGAACGGATGGATGCCTTCCAGCGTCAGTGTGATTTAGAAGGGAAGACTTATACCGAAATTGAAGTATATTCCGAGATATTGGGCAAGAAGTCGGGATATGTTCGGGGATTAGGACGGGCGGTTAAGCCTCCGCCTTCATCAACTTTGACTACACAGTCTTCTGATCTACAGCACCAGCTAGCAAAGGCAAGGGATGAGATAGAGGCGATGAGAGCTGCTAGAGAAAAAGACTTGCAAGAATTTGCGAAGAAGCAAGCTGAGATGGAGGCCACGCTGAGGGACCACCGTGAGAGCAGCGGGTGGAGCAGGAGCGCATCCGGTTGGAGCAGGAGGAGCGCATGAAAAGGGAGCAAGAGCGCATGCGAATAGAGCACGAGGAGCGCATACAACTGGAACAAGAGCGCATGCGAAAGGAGCAAGAGCGCTTACGGGCAGAAATATCGAAGGAACTGGAGAAGAAAATGTCCTCTGTAATGGAGAAGAAAATGAGCGACATGTCAAAGCGACTATTCAGCCAGTTTGGGGGTTCAAAAAGGTAGATGCATGTATATTGTAATAACTTTTTAATTATGTATTATTACGATATTATTTTCGATTTAATTATGGATCACTATATGTTATTATTGATATTTATTAATGTGAGTATTGTATTATTATTATAAAATGTACGTGTTATATAATATTTTCTATTATTATTGTTTTAAAAAAAAAAAAACCATTCTCTCACCACTGATTGATCGGTATATTCAGCGATCGATCGTATATTTCTTATCGTGCGATCGTTTAAATGTGTCGATCAATCACCAGAACTAACCGATCATCGTCAAATGTACCGATCGATCGCTTCCAATCGATCCATCACTTCGTTTTCAACGACCGATCGTGAAAATTACCGATCGATCATATATTTAGTGACGAAAAATTTCCGTCACTAAAAACTTTTCGTGACGAAATTCGGATTTCGTCACGAAATACATTTCGTGACGCTCATTCGCTGATGGAGCTCGTGACGAAAATATTTCGTCACTAATTCTTTTAGTGACGAAATATTTGACTTTTAGTGACAAAAAATTTTGTCACTAAAAGTCAATTTTTTTTGTATTGCTTTCGGTATTCATATATGGAAGAACTATTGCCTAGGAAAAAACAATTTGTTTTCTCGTTCCACAAAGCAAACTTTTAGAAAACCTCAATAAAATTTATCTTCCCAAATAGACCTTTTTCAAAAGTAAAGCAAATATCATTGCTCGGATCAATAACTCGATTAGAGAGGTTCTAACCAAAACTGCTTCCAACGGTGGTTCGTAATTCAAGCGAGCAGTAAACCCAAGGACCGAGCCCCACCTCCCTTGGGCTCCCACGAATTTTCCTAACCAACACATTCATCAGCGGCTCCTTATACCTTTCTACCGACAATTTTTTTTTTTTTTTTTTTCTTTTAATTTTTAGTAGGCTAGTGGGGTTCAGAGGATGGGTTTAAGTAGCAGGTCCCTAACAGTACTACTCAATCACACAGGAAACACTGAAAACTCATCTTCCACTTTCATCCTATGAAGTTTTCGGTCCATGTCGAGATATTGCTACGCAAAATAGCATTCCCCTTTACCACCTGTGATTCGAAGATCATCTATCATCATAGCTCCAGTTGAAATCAAGCCTTTACTATTTGTTCTCCATCCGATCTCAAAATCAATTTAATCAACTTTCAGGGTGTCTCTTAGTTTACAGTTTCCAATGAGGATTCTGCTCATTTCATTGCTTTTCTTGATGCCTTTAGGCACACTTTTCATCAGCTTCTGTTTCTCTGCGGTGTCTGGCGAATGTCTTGGGGATCAGAAATCCTTGTTGCTCCGATTGAAGAACAGCCTCGAGTTCGACCCCTCTTGGTCTACAAAGCTGGGGCAGTGGAATCAAAATGTCGATTGCTGTTTGTGGGAAGGTGTAACCTGCAACGAGGGGCGTGTTATTGGTCTCGACCTGAGCAATGAATCCATTTCTGGTGGACTGGAGCATTCAAGTGGCCTTTTCGATCTTCACTATCTCCAAAGCCTGAATTTGGCTTGTAACGACTTTGGATTGTCCCAGATTCCATACCAATTCATGAAGCTCAAGAATATTAGAACCTTGAACCTGTCGGCTGCTGGCTTTGCGGGACAAATTCCCAAAGAGATTGCACACCTCACAAGGTTGGTTACCCTTGATTTATCAAACAATTTTTACCGTACAGGTGATGATAGTGCTGATGTTCAACTGATACTGGAAAATCCAAATTTAGCTACGCTTGTTCAGAAACTTTCGGAGCTCAGGGAACTGTATCTTGATCGTATAAATATAACAGCACAAGGCTATGAGTGGTGTCAAGCCCTGTCAGCTGCATTGCCAAATCTGAGAGTATTGAGCATGTCCCACTGTTCTCTCTCAGGTCCTCTTGATTCCTCCTTGCTCAATCTTCAGTCCCTCTCTGTTATTCGTCTGGATGGCAATGATTTTCCAGCTTCAGTTCTGGAATCTTTTGCAGATTTCCAAAATTTGACATCCTTAAGTTTATCCGATACCAACTTGGATGGAATAGTCTCGGAAAAGATTTTCGGGGTTCAAACACTACAAACGATGGATTTATCTTTAAATTATCTACTTCAGGGCTCTTTGCCGGAATTTTCTCGGAATGGATCACTGCAGACACTGATTCTTTCAGGTACAAGCATTTCCGGGACATTGCCACATTCTGTTGGAAGCCTCGAAATGTTGTCCACTATGGATCTTTCATTCTGCAACTTCAGTGGAACAATCCCAACCGCAATGACAAACCTCACACGATTGGTTCATTTGGACATGTCACACAACGGTTTCACCGGAACAATCCCGTCATTCAGCATGGCTAAGAATATCACCCAGATAGACCTTTCCTATAACGCTTTAACAGGTGAGATTACATCTACTCGGTGGGAAGAACTTCTTATGCTGGAGAGCCTCTACTTGGGGTCAAATTCACTCGAAGGTCCTATTCCAGGTTCTCTATTTTCCCTTCCTTCACTGGAGTGGTTGGATCTTTCCAACAACCATTTTTCGGGTCAAGTGGATGAATTTTCCAACACTTCATACAAATTATTAACACTTGATTTGAGTAACAACAATCTGGAAGGGCCAATACCCATGTCTCTCTTTGAGCTTCGAAGTCTTGATTTCCTCTCACTTTCTTCAAACAACTTCAGCGGCTATTTGCAGCTTACTGTGATTCAGAAGTTGGAAAATCTTTCCGAACTTGATCTTTCGGAGAACAACTTGTTGATTGAATGTTCTGAAACTAATTCCTCTGCCGTTTACAGTCTTTTGAGAGTAAGCTTGAGATCTAACCAGTTGAAAACCTTTCCTGATTGCTTGAGTAATCAGTACAATCTATTACATTTAGACCTTTCGAGCAACCAGATTGAAGGAGTGATACCCGAGTGGCTCTCCGAAAAAGATTTTCTTGTAACGCTAAATCTCTCACGTAACTATTTTGTGAAACTGGAAGCATCCTTCCTAGACCCTCCTGCTTTGGATGTCCTGGATCTTCACTCAAACCAACTCCAAGGGCCGCTCCCCCTCTTCTCCACAGATATTGTACACTTGGATTTTTCGGGGAATAACTTCAGCTCCACATTACCAGCTAACATTGGTAACTTCCTTGGTTCTACTCTTTTCTTCTCTCTTTCAAGCAATAAATTCTATGGGAGTATCCCCAGGTCAGTATGCCATGCCACTCGCCTTCAAGTTCTCGATCTATCCAAAAATTCCTTCAGTGGCCCGATTCCCCAATGCTTGATTGAAAGGAGTGAGACTCTTATGGTGCTGGATCTAAGGAGCAACGACCTCACAGGTGTAATTTCAGATGCATTTCCAAGCAATTGTGCTCTACAAAGCTTGGCTCTTAATGGAAACCAACTAGGAGGAGAGTTACCAAAATCTTTGGCTCAGTGCACAAATTTGGTGGTCTTGGACATGGGAAACAACCACATCGAGGGTGCTTTCCCCTGTTATTTGAAAAATACATCCATGTTGCGCATCCTTGTTTTGCGGTTTAACAAATTCTACGGCCCTATTGGTTGTCCGGGGCCTAATTCCACCTGGCCGATGCTTCAAATTATAGATTTAGCTTCAAACAGATTTAGTGGGAAGCTCCCAACAAATGTCTTTTCTATGTGGAAGGAGATGATATCTGGTGAAGAATGGGGCCCGTTAAAGGTGAATCGCTTCACACTTGGAGGAGGCAACTTCATCTATTCATTTACTTATCAGCAGGGGATATCCGTTGG
The DNA here is from genome assembly GCA_003952965.2 of Morella rubra. Classification (NCBI taxonomy): domain Eukaryota; kingdom Viridiplantae; phylum Streptophyta; class Magnoliopsida; order Fagales; family Myricaceae; genus Morella; species Morella rubra. The sequence goes on from CM025850.1 coordinate 36,547,325, forward strand.
CCTCAAAGGTCTAGAGATGGAGCTAAAGAATGTCCTAACGATCTTCACCTCCATCGACTTCTCATGCAACAAATTTGATGGGCCGATACCTGCAGAATTAGGAGGACTCAAATTGCTGTATCTTCTCAACTTGTCTCACAATGCTTTCTCAGGAAAAATCCCATCATCTCTGGGAAAATTGAGCCAACTTGAAGCACTAGACTTTTCAAGCAACCATTTTTCGGGCGAGATCCCTGTGCAGCTTGCAGATGGTCTTACATTTCTTTCAGTCCTCAACCTTTCCTTCAATCAATTGGTGGGGCAGATTCCATTTATAAAGCAATTTGCTACATTTTCCGAGACATCCTATGAAGGAAACGAGGGATTATGTGGCTTCCCTTTAAAACAGAAATGCGGAAATGATGAAGAGCCAGGAACACCATCTCCAGAATTTGAAAAAAGTCATTGGAAATCTCGAACAGTAGTTAATTGGAACTACTTATGTGTTGAACTGGGATTTGTTTACGGATTTGGAATGGTGATTGGACCCCTTTTGTTTTGGAAGAGGTGGAGAATAGCATATTACAAACACATTGATGACATCTTTTTTAGGATCTTTCCTCACTGGTATCTTCGAAATGAATATCGTCGAAGACAACCACGCAGAAGCCATAGGTGAAGGCATAAGTAAGAAGAGCTATGAGGGGTAATAAAGGAGCTTGGACGTCCTTTCTTTGTTTGTTTGGATTTGTTTTTCCCTCTAGGATACACTTGCCCCTTTTATGTACCTGTTTGGTTTTTTTCTTGTACTCTGTTTCATTTAGGATTCGTTGGGTATCCTCATCCCGCAATCTGACAAATTTTACAGGCTCATGGATTGTCCAGGGCCTAATTCCACTTGGCCGATGACTCGAACTATAGCCCTAGTTTCATCGAATATTACTAGTAAGCGAAAAGACAATCGTTTTCTAATTAGAAAGCAAGGAAAGACAAGGAAAAACAAGTCCCTGTATGAGCCAAGTACCTCCAGATTTATTCTAGTTCACTCTGACTATCAATGGTGACTACCCAGTTACTATCAAAGGTTAAGAGGTGGATCGGAGGAAAATCGTAAGTATCTTCGTTGGCATTAAGCTTTCATGCATCAATTTGGATGGGCTTTATAAAGACAACGAAGGGGAGCATGAAGAAACGGGACGCCACGGCCCTAAACTGGACTCATTAAAAAGTGGAAACTTTTTGGAGAGCGGCAAAGCCCCCAGCGCTGCCCTGGTACTAGGGCTGTTCATAGGTCGGGTAGGGTACGATTGGATCTGTATGGGTCATTTTTCTGTTGGTCCATCCGACCCGATATAACTATTTATTTGACCAGCCCGAACCCGATCCGTGCAAGACGGGTTGGGTCCGCTTTTTTATTTTTATTATTTTTTATACTCCTATACTGTACCCATTTACAGATTGCAGAGAAGCAACTATCCCCAATAACGAAAGCAAGAATTTGTTAATCAAATTGGCATGATATTTGGACTCCAACATCCAAATCTTGTGAAGGTGTATGGATGTTGCGTGAAAGGAAACGAGTTATATGAATACATAACATGCAGTCAATCCTAAGAGGCACTGGAAATGTGATCTTGCTTTTATTTTAAACAGGAAAGGACACAATGTGCACTATGTTGTTTCTGTGCTAATATCTAACTTCCACTATCTAGCAATTAAACCTAATTATACGCATATTCTTGCTCTTCAAAAAAATAAAAAGCCTTTTCTATAAAGCTGCATTTGGATTGATAATAAGATAGCATAATACAAAGTGGGCTATGTTCAAACAATACTAAATCTGAAGTAACAGTAGAGGATAAATATTGCATCACAACCAAGGCATTGTCCTTTCAAAACAGCATGGTCGGCCTATTGTCAGGGAACCATAGTCATGATCAAAAGCTGTAAAACAGAAAACAATCAAAACAGTTGATCAACCAAAGAAGATCAATCTGAAGAACTCAGTTCACTGAATAGATTATGGAATTGGCAGGCTTATCTTGGTTCCTCCATCACTACCAATTATCATTCATCTTCTTCATCAACATCAGTGGGAATTGAATTTTCATCTAATACTTGAAAATGGAAATAAACAATGAAAATGGAAATAAATTAGAAACAAATTTAACATCAATATTATCCAAATGCAATAAAATCACATCACATAGTTACTTGGCTCAACTTCAAAGCTCTCAACGTTATCCAATGTCTCACGAAGATCAATTCGAATTGGATCAAACCTCAATCAATTTTGTGCACAAACAAGAGCCTTAACTGTTCTCGGTGCCAATGAACTCCGAAATGGATCAAGCACTCTACCCCCAGTGCTAAAGGCTGACTCAGAGGAAACTGTAGAAACTGGAATGGCAACACATCCCGTGCAACCCTCGCAATGAATAGGATACTTGGATTCATTTACCTTCCGCCAAGTCAAGATGTCAAAATATTGAGTTCTAGATTCACACACATCTGAAAAATACTGATCTACTTTTGACTTATTGTCAACAGCACATTCGTCTGCATTTTGCTCATACTCCTCAAAAAATGTCACATCAAGATTATCATTATAGAAATCAGATGTAGAAGTTTCAATATTCACACAGGAAGTTTGATTACGTGAAGCAACCATACTTGAAGTCCCATATAAACCATTATATTCAACAAACAACATATACAGTAAGCTTCTGGTGCTCTTAATCATTACGGATGCTTGCAACTCGTGGAACATTTTTTTAAACCACCAACACAAAACTTTCAATTTGCACCTAGATCAAGAACTGATGCAACAAAGATCAAAAAGTTAACTTTTTCAATCTTCCCCCTTTACTTATCAAACTTTAACTTCATGCTCGTCGCCATAGCATTAACAAGAACATTATTAAACTGGCTCATTTTTATCAAGTTTGATTGAATGCCACAAATCTGACTATAACAGGTATTTGACATAACATACAAAGAACTAGAAACCTTCACAGTGGCATCAAAAAACACTTTTAGACACCTTAATTGAAATGGTCCCAATCACTAAAATGACGAATATATTATCACAATGGCTGCAGATTGTCTCAAATGGTAGGGAGTTCCGGGGTCATATCTCTTGCACCATCACTACTGGGTTCAGCTTTAGGGACCATTTCTTGAAGAAACTTTTCATCGCAAATAGGAACATCTTCTGAATGGAATTTCAATGGTGTGGACATGTGTGACTTGACTTGGCCATCAAGCATAAATTGAAACTTCACTCTAACGTTCCATCGAGGTCACTTCTTGTCATTCTTGCTGGAGAGGATCACATATCGTACTGCATTTCGAATCCTCACAATTGAATCATCGCAATCTTTCAAACCTTCATTCACAATCAAATTTAATATATGTGCACAACATCATTTGAAGAAAGCATTATCAACCGTCACAGTAAAAATATCACTAATTCTCCAATACAATAAACAAGATTCCACATGTTTTGCAATGGTGTCACCTTTGTGATTAGGAATCAAACAAAATTTAATGATCATTTTTTGAAGTTTCCAACAATTATCAATAAAGTGCGTCGGAGACATATGTAGTTGAGATTTTGCACGGAGATCCATGTATCAGTGGTTAAATAAACACGTTGACAAGTAGACTTGAATACCTTCTTCAACTCCTCCTTGTCTCTCATATAAAGTTTCATACAATCTCTTGCTACGATGATATGAGAAAGGACTTGAAACCGTAGTCCAAAAGCTTTACACACTTTTATGAAGCCTTGACCTTCCACAACCCTAAACAACATTTCATCACATATAATCATTTCTGCAATTGCCAACCGTATATTTTCGGGATTATATTTATAAACCCTTAAATTGGCAACATCATGATCTCCAACTTCTTCTGATTGATACTTATCCGCTGATTCATTGCTAAATGGGTACTTGGGACATGTATGTAACACATGGTTCAACATATTAGATGTCTCATGCCGTTTAGAGTGGCAATGGTACTATTTTCTACAATAACTACATTTAGCAAGTGGGTCACTTAGATCACAACCATCTAATCTTGTGAAATGATCCCAAACTACTGACCCCTCCTTATTCCCATTACGTTTGCGAGAAAGATTACTCGAGGCCGAAGGCCCCTCGTCTACATCTATGGTTTCATCGTTGGTATTAATGGATTGATTTGCTGAAGAATCATTATTATCCATGTAAAACAAACAAACAAACAAATATTTTCTCCGACGAATTCACATGGAATCGTAAAGCCTGAACCTCTTGAACACATCTGGGTCGTAGAAGCCCCGAAGGGAGGAAACCAAGTTGTTACTTATCAGATTAAAGATTGAAGAATAAAGGAGAAGTTAGAAGTCTGGAGACTTAATTGTTTAGAAATGTGATAGGAGAAAAGAAAGAAAAAGAAGAGGCGTAAAGTTGTTGAGAGATTCTGCAAGGAGCTGCGTAGAAGATAGAGAGACTTGAGTTAATGGCGGCTAGGATCTACAGCAGTGTGTATGCGATTACTGGAGAAAAATGAGAAGTGGACTTACTGGAGAAGAATGAGAAGTGAGCTGCCGATTGGGAGGCGACGACGAAGGTGATGACAGGAGAAGGAAGAGTCGGAGGGTTCTAAGAAGTGAGAAGGAGAATTGGGACTTGCAAATCTAAGCCTCAGGTGGGTCAGTTCGGTTGAGGCCCGATCGAATATTGGGCTAGTCCAGTGTTTTGGGCCCGTCCACACCCGGGCCTACGCCTAGCCCGACACTATTCGGTAAGGTGCGGATCGAGTTCGGTTGGGTTGGGTACACAGTGAACAGCCCTACCTGGTACCCCTTCATCTAGCAGATAACTTCGATCTACCACCAAGAAATTTTTAATTTTTTTTTAAAGTCAAATTTTTACATCAAACATCAAAATCTCAAAATTTTTACACAAATTTTAATAATTTTAAAATAATTTTATAAATTTTTTTATAAATTTTTTTATAAAAAAAAATACATCAAATCTTTTCACTGATTAATTTTTAACAAATTCCAATAAAAATTCTTTTATATCAAACATTTTCGGAGACAACGCACATTGATGATATTGAATATAAGTTCGGAAAGCTGATAAATTTGATAGTTCTTTGGATATCAAAATGACTTTAACTCCATAATTCGGAGGAAAAAATTGATGTTTTTCTTTCTAGAAATTAAAACAGAGAGATATCATATTTGAGAAATTAAGTACGTAACTTATTTAAGTCACTAATATAATGTTTTAAATTACACACAAGAAGTAACCTTTTTCTCATTAAAAGACTAAACTCTTCTTTAATATATAAGACCAATATTCAAATGTAAATTCAAGAGCAAAACTTTTCGTTCATAAAAAATTTGAGAAATTTGATTTTTAGTCACTGAATTTTGCACCCTTTTCAGTTTTAGTCCGCATATCATCTTTTCAAAAAATAGTCCTTCTGTCACTCTTTCTTCCATCTGTCTCACTAACGAACTGACTTGCCACATCAGCAGCAGCCTCCAGGTCAGAACATTTTTCCACGGCAGCCAACTCTGCGTCTTTGTCTGTTTGAACGAGGGAAATAGAAAGCGATCTTTAAACTCTGATAAGTCTTTATCTGCAGAATCGACATCAAGAACACTGTATGGCTCAAATCTTGACGGATTTTCTACTATCTTCGCGGCCATAAGTGTATCCATGGGTTTCCAAACACCATTTTCAACCATCTAAATGCTCTTATCATCAACTATTTCAGGGACAACAAGTTCAAAACTCTCGTGCAGCTTCCCAATATCCTCGTTCCTGAGATGTCCTCCATTGAAGATGAGCACGGATATTCCTAAAACATCTCTTGCTGCTGCAAAAGCCTCGCCCACCATTATTCTCGCCTCTATCTCTTTCATTCTCTCTTCCAGCACCTTAATATCTATTACAGAATGAAGTATTGATTGCCACAGCCTCTACTGCTGCTACTTCACTCGAGCCCAAAACACCAATTCCTTCCGTTGCGAATATGCTTACATGTACAAATTGTAAAAGGGCACTATTAGGTTGTTAGAATCATTCTTTTATTTGTTGGTTATTATATAGTCTGTATGTTGGGAAAAGCGGCAGGAAAATTAAAATCAAGAACACCAAGAATTTATGTGGTTCGGCCCCAATCCGGCCTACGTCCACCCCAGAGCAATTTTATTAAGAACGTTTAAGAAAATCACTCTCCCGCCCAATACAATAGTCACACCACGCTCTTTCTCTTTCTTCTCTCTCTCTGCCCAATGCTCACGCACTCTCACGCACACTTTCTCCTATAACATAAGCCACTATTTATAGGAAAAGATACAAAGAGAAACCCTAAGAGAAAACCTAGATAAACTTGAAGTGGGAGCAAGTAGACTTCTACTCAAAGTCTACTTCTATTCCAAGTCTATCTTATGGGTGTGGACCCCAACAAATCTCCCCCTCCATACCCATAAGGGAAGAATCTGTTCCTGACATCTTTCGGTTGAGTGCATCCCGGGCTCCCATCAATAGAACCTTCCTGCAACTTTGGTGTCTGTTGCTCCCCTTGCTCACCACCCTTGCATCCTTTTTCTACTGGCACTCCAACCTCGTCCTTGTCACCAGACGACCAACCACACTCCCATCTGAGTGTCCTGCACCCCCGCCTAGGGTGCCCGCATCCCCTGCTTGTACCACCGGACCCATGTAGAACAGTATCTCCCCCTGCTCTTGCATCTCCACCGGCTAGTACCAAGCACCTTTGTGTGCTACACGAAGTCAGAGTCATCAATCACCACTGAGGCTTCTGATGATTTCCCTTTCTTCCACTTTGCCTCGTCAATCTCCTCTGGTTTCTTGCCCTCGTTCTCCAATGGATCGTACATATCCTTTGCATAAAGGATATCCTCCATCCGTGGCTTCCAACTCATGTAATTCGTAGCAAACAACATCATCATACCGGTAACCATACTCTCTGCCATCTCAATTAACACTGATAGAGACCGAATTTCAAAATTTTGACTGCACCAATGGATCGGATGGCCCAAAACTTTAGAAACGGATCTGACTGCTCGAAAATCGGCCTAAAAGCCCCTGAACCGGCCGAAAAACCACACTGGACAAAAAATCAGAATCTTCGGAATATTCTGATTCCCCGGAATATTCTCTACTGACATGGCAAAATGCTGACGTGGCGCTGACTGGACACTGCTGACGTGGCAATGCTGATGTGGCACCTGGGACCCACTGCTGACGTGTCGTGGATGCTGACGTGGCTAGACACGTGGCAGTACACTGTGCGCGGGCGCGTGCGGTGCGTGGGGCGAGTGAGGACCACGCGCCCTACCTCTCTTCGGCGCGTGGGGGCACGTGTGGCTCGTGGACGGCCTGATCTGAATTCTTCGGCGCGTGACGGCGCGTCCGGCTCCTTCGGCGACGAGGTTTCGACCTCTGGCTTCGTCTCGACTCCTCTACAAGCTGGTGCCCTCCAATCTCCGATTGGACCACTTTTAATTTTCGGACCTTCTCTGCTTCACCCGAAAAAACGACTCCGGCCCCTCGAACCAGGCTCTGATACCACTTGTTGGGAAAAGCGGCACGAAAATTAAAGAAGGAACACCAAGAATTTACGTGGTTCGGCCCCAATCCGCCTACGTCCACCCCAGAGCAATTTTATTAAGAACGCTTAAGAAAATCACTCTCCCGCCCAATACAATAGTCACATCACGCTCTTTCTCTTCTCTCTCTCTCTCTCAATGCTCACGAACTTTCACGCACACTTTCTCCTATAACATAAGCCACTATTTATAGAAAAGATACAAAGAGAAACCCTAAGAGAAAACCTAGATAAACTTGAAGTGGGGAGCAAGTAGACTTCTACTCAAAGTCTACTTCTATTCCAAGTCTATCTTATGGGTGTGGACCCCAACACTATACAGAGCCTCTCTTTAGCCATAGAACAATACACAGAAGATTCCACACTTTTCTCCCATCGCTCTGCGACTCTGCCTTCTTCTCTACTGCAAATTCTGACAATATCCTGCTCATCTTCCATGGAGGACCACTCTCTGAATAGGGTCTACTGGGTTTTTTATCAGCAGGGCTCTCTCGCATTCTCGAAATGCCTCAATGCAACCTTTGTAAGTTTGTCACCGGTTGCTTCAAATTCAAAGAGAACACGCATATGGAGAAGCGCGAAGGTGAGTGAACTGGGAGAGAGAACCAGAGCTCTCTGGACAGACTTAGTTTCTTTCTTGAGGTGCTTGCGTTTCGCGGTAGACAAGTCGATTAGAGCAGCAGTTTTGAAGTGAATGGTGGCTTCTGTGTAGTGGAGAATGGTAGAGTCGTCGTTGTTGTTGTGGCGGGAAAGGGAATCCCTGATGAGTTTGAGGGCTTTGGTGTGGTTCCTGCGGCGGTGAGAAGTGCGAGCCTGGCGCATTTGAACTTGACTGAAGGGTCCAAGTCCAAGTCCAATCCCACCGCTGACTGTGGGGAACAGGTGGTGGGAGGGGGCAAAGGATGTGGGCTTGGGATGAGAAGCAGAGGAGCCATCTTCTGGAGATTAGAAAGCTGATGTCGAGTTTGAAAAGGAAGCTGATGCGGAAAAATGCTTCTGACCTGGAGGCTGCTGCTGATGTGGTAAGTCAGGCCGTCAGTGAGACAGAAGAGTGACGGAATGACTATTATTTGAAAAGATGACGAGGGACTGAAATTTTGAACCTAAAAAATGTATGACTAAAAATGAAATGGGTGTAAAAGACAGTGACTAAAAATCAAATTTTCAAAAAATTTAAGAGCAAAACTCTTGATATTTATTTTATATATATATATAATGGTATTTTTTATTTATGATATATATTTATTCAAAAAAAAATTATTTTCTTTCCCCCGCGGGAGGGAGAGAGAGATGCCTTCACCGTGAAGACCGCGACAAACTGCTCCAACTCAAGCAAATTAGTAGCACCGACATAGCTACTTTTTTTTATTATTATTTTAATGTTTTGTTTATGTTTTCAGTACCCACATGGCGACCTACTTTTCTTTTTTTTTTTTCTTTTCTTTTTATAATATAGCGTTTAGATATAAAATTTTAGTAAAAAGTTTGTTAAAATTTTATTTAGTGTTAAAAGAAGAGGTGTATTATAATTGGTAAACGAGTAATAAAAATAAAAATAAAATTTTGAAGTGTGTTTGATAAAAATAAAATTTTGTTAAAAAATAGTAATGTTTTGTACAACAAATTGTTTATAAACGTTGTAATTTTGGGAGCATTCGAACAAAACGGTACCAATTAAGACAAAGACGTGTCCAACAGCTCTTCCTTCCGGGACGTGTCAAAACCAAAAAAAGAGAGGAAGAAATGCTTCCAGTGGTGTTCAACTAGAAATATGCAGCAGTTATGCTATCTTTGTCATATCAACCAATACGGATATACCCTATTCCTGAAACTCAGGGTCTCCTCAAACTCTAAAACCGTGGTAACCATATGTTCTCCAAATTCGTTTGGTAAAGGTTTATGAACAAATAAAGAATGCCATCTGTAATCAACAAAATTAATGTACATATATAACTTTCTACCAAGTAGGTTTTCCTCCGAGAAGCAGCCAAGCTTTTTTATCTGCACTCCAGCAATGGCCTCCGCCGCAATTTTTTTTTTCTTTGGCTGCAAAACATGAGTCTGCAAATTCACATTCTCCGAATGGCACGCAGCCACCAGGTGCTCCACCCCCTCAGGAAGAGTGCATAAAATTCATCGGCTAACCATGTAAACCAAAAGGCTTTCTAACTCAGCTATGTCGCACAAAGGGCATTGAGCACACATGAACCAACATGAGGTCTACAAAATGCTGGCGCCCAATTTGGCCATCTCTCCACTTCATCTTAATTAGACCCGGCCATAATGCACACCATCATTACACCGGTTATCAAAATGCCAAGGAAAGTTCATATCGAAGTTATCAATCACACCCGAAACTACCCCAGCTCGCTTCAATTTCTCCAGAAGTACCCAGTTAAATACCTCCATTTTATTGGGATTAAATGCCAGTGACCGAGCATATCCACCAGTTGCCACCGTTGTCCTGTAAAAACAATCTAAAAGCACAATGTGTAGAGTAGACCCATCCATTACTCTCTAACAATCCCAATAAGCCACTGCACCATGGACGTTGGCATGGAAACTCAGGTGCTAGGCACCGGTAACAACCATCATTCCTGATTTGGCAATCATCATTCTTACCATTCCGAGTCCACCTCCCAGACCAAATGTCTGTGCTAAAATCAGATTTTTCACACGTTTGTAGCTCATGCAACTGAACTGAGGTTCTGTAAAACCTGATTGGAACCTTGCGAAGCTCTTGGTCAAACACGAACCTCAGAGGCGAAAACTTTAGACCCTCAAAGTGCCTAAAGAGCAGGATTATCGTTAGATTGTAATCCCCCGCAAAATCCGGATGAACCTAAAGCGAAATAGAGTAAGACCCATTACGGAAATCTTTGACTAGTGACTTGGATTTCCAAGAATCCCCTGAAAGATCAGTCTCAAAGAAATCTCCACCTAAACAACGAGGATTTCCAGACTCATCCAGTGCTTGGAAATAAAATTCATGGATGGAAATCACTGAACGCTAGGGCAAGGGATGAACCATGGGTGTTGTCTTCTTCGGGGGGAATTGCAAACACTCACCAATTTTGAGGCTAGAATTTGGTTTCTATTCGTTTGAAGTAAAACGGTGTGTTTCAGCGTTTTTCCTTTCCACCTCACAGGCTGTGTGTCGTTTAGCATGGGGGGTTTTAATTTACATGATAGAACGCAATGTTTTGTTTAAGGATGATCTGATGTGTTAATATGTATGACGTATGGCGCTAACATGTTAAAATGTTGATGTGGCATGGGATTCCGTTAAATAGATTGACGGAACATGGACGGTAGGACTCAGTTGTCACACTGGTATAGATTCAGTGACCATAAAGTAAAAAAATAAAACCTAGTGACTAAATCGTCAGCAAGTTATAAACTTAGTGACCATAATGTCAATTTTTCTTATTTTTATAATAGAGGCTAGGGAATTTTTAGAAAATATTGTTAGTTAGGAGGTTAAGAGGAAAGTGATAAATCTTTCGAAAACAATGAAAATTAATGGTCATGAATGCTGAATGCAAACACTACAAAAAAAAAGTTGACAATTTACAATTTTCCTTCGCTTTCTTTTATCTTTCTTTTCTACTACGAGCCTTTACTTTAGTCTTTATGGCCACTGCCATTTGTAATCTAACTTGTTTGGGTCTTTTTTTTGGGGGGGGGGGGGGCCCGAAGACGTCCTCAGCTTTTTGTTTTTGTTTTTCTCTTCCCACGAGCGCTCAAAGTAGAACAGTTGAACAAAGTTAAACTATTAGAGAAGTCCCCGTCGCGCACGCGTATTTTCCAGCACCACAAAGATCGGATGCACCTTGTCATTTGCTTCCGGACACGAATCCTCCTCAGCAGGCCGGTGGCTCTACCGCTATAGTACTATAGAAAATGTTGTGTTTAATGCTTTTGCAAATCATAATTGCTAAAACTGATAAAGAACCAGAAAATACAAAGAAAGGAAATAAAAAGAAAACAGATAAGACAAACCACTGCTTCAACTTTTTGCATGCGGGTATTATTGTTGTATTTAACTCCGTATGTTATAAACCACACGATTCGATTTATACCTATGTGCAAACAGATGAACCACACGATTTATGTCTAAGCCAAACAGATTATGTATGAAAAGTACCTAAAGTTGAATAAATTTTAATTAGGCAGGATTATTCAACTCGCATATATTTTAATGTTCTGTACGACAAATTGTTTATAAAACGTTGTATTTTTGGGAGCGTTGGAATAAAACGGTACCAATAAAGAGAAAGACGTGTCCAACAGGTCTTCCTTCCGGGACGCAGGCAAAAATATATAATATAGTGAGGAGCTCTATATTATTCACAATTCTTGTAGCCACCGTACGTGCTGAGTAGGAATCTTATCGGGCAGAAACTGATCAAAGGTGCGTCCAATTTTTTACCCCGGAAATCTTGGGAGATGTTTGAGAACAAAAATTTACAACTTCTAAAATTTCTACCTCAATAAAATAACTCTTTAAAATTTTCTCTTTTCTCATCAAATTATCACTTTTACTTTAAATAAATATAAAAAATTCATTCAAATCATCTCTTATACGTTATACGTTAGATTATTTTAGGCCTCAAGGTAAGGCTTTCGACTGAAACACATCTACAGCTTTTCCAGAAGTCAAGCAAACCGGGTAAGGCGTAAACCCAACGTCCAAGGCTGATGGACTTTCCCACGAGTTCCCCCACTACGTTGAAATATTACATCCTTCAACCTTTTTAAATTAATGAGAAAGAGAAAAAAAAGTAGAGGGAATGGTAATGATGCTTGTGGCAGTACTATAATAATATAAAGGCTTAATTGCACTTAGGGTCCTTGAGATATATGAAGGTTGCAAATGAGCCCCTGAAGTAACGTTTTCATCAAATAGACTCCTTAGATAGAGTTTTAGTCAAATCGAGATCTCTCTGTTCATTTCCTGTCAGTTCCGTTAACAGTCATTGTTATCAAGACTTTAAAATATACGTCATAACGAATTAGAAAGTGTCACTCGTACATTTAAAGCGTCCACGCCACATATGCACCAAGTGTCTCCAATGGAGAGAACGATGTCGCCTCATTAACTTGTTTTTCTTTTTTTAACTAGGCACGGTGAGCTGGCAAACATCTAGTACAGATATGACATGAATGTTTTAACTCGACAAATAATACTTTTTAATTCATTATGACGTAGATTTTAAAACCCACAATTAAGCTTCATATATATATTCTACTAAGACCCAAACAACAACTTAGACGGACGACGAATACTATTGGCCATAAATGGGCCTGAGCAGGTCAGGAACACAACCCCATCCACAGCTATATACTATTGAAACCCATGCAAGAAGTTAGACTACAAATACCAGTAGCAAAATAAATTTTTTTGTAAATAAATACGGGAGAGCGTATATCTCAACAAAAAGCTTTCAAAATTCCTCGTAATTTTTTTGTAAATACGTTCTTTTCCGATGTTAGATTTTTAATGTAATGGCCTTCTTTTATTTTTGAAATTAGTTACCAAAAAAACTTCTTTTCTTGCCCCGCGGGAGGGAGAGAGAGATTTAACCGTGAAGATTACTGCTCCAACAAGCAAATTAGTAGCACCGACATAGCTACTTTTCTTAGATAGATCAGAAATGGTTCCAGAGTTCCAAATTAGTTACCGTCTGATGAAGGAGAGCTATGAATGAGAATCCTTAATTCACGCTGAATATAGCAGTGACCAATAGTGAAGAAAGCAAATATGTGAAACTGCTCATAGTCAAGCAAACGACCATAGCTACTTTTCTTATCTTAGATCAAGAAATGGTTCCATGAGTTCCAGTGGCGAATTCTTAGATAATTAAGCGGCTCCTCAGATAATTCTCTTCTTTCCCTCAACCTTTTCCTTCCCCCCCCCCACCACCCCCCCCCCCCCCCCCCCCCTCCGGGATAATTTGTTGGAGCATTTGGTGGAAGAAGAGTCTGAGGATGGGTTATAAATAAAGGTACTCAGTTGAGAGTGACACAGGCATCACTGAAAACTCGTCATTCACGATATCAATAGCAATCCCGTCTACAATCAATGATTCAAATATGATTTATTGTCATTGTTCCAATTGATGCAAAGCCTCTGCTTCTTCATCTTCTGCTCCCTCTTATTTTACACTCTCTGTAGCCCTCCAATCTCAGCATCAGTTTAGTCAACTTTTAAGGTGTCTCTGATTACAAATTCTAATGAGGGTTTCACTCTTTTCATCGCTTTTCTTGATGCCTTTATGCTCACTCTTTCTCAGCTTCTGCATCTATGCGGTGTCCTGCCAATGTCTCGGCAACCAGCAATCCTTGTTGCTCCAGTTGAAGAACACTCTCGTGTTCAACACTGCTTTGTCAACCAAACTGGTGCACTGGGATCAAAATGTCAATTGCAGTTTGTGGGAAGGCGTAACCTGCGACCAGAGAGGTGTTATTGGTCTTGACCTGAGCAATGAATCTATCTCTGGCCAACTTGATAATTCGAGTGACCTTTCCAATCTTCGCTATCTCCAGAAGCTGAATTTGGCTTATAACAATTTTAATTCCTCTCAGATCACATACCAACTGGCGAAGCTAAAGGAATTTGAGTTACTTGAATTTGTCAAGTACCAGGCTTTGCGAAGGGCATTACCCTTGAGATTTCGAATCTCACGAGTTTGGTTACTCTTGATCTTTCTTGGCTCTCAACTTGGAACCTAAATGTAGCCAAGCAAGTTCGAAACCTTCCAGAGCTCGAGGAACTTTATCTTGATGGTGTGCCTCTATCACACAAATGGGATCTATCTATTGGTATACCTGGGCACTATTGGTGTCAGACCTTGTCATCTTCACTGCCAAATCTAAGATTGTTGAGCATGTCCAGCTGTTTCCTTTCAGGGCCTATTGATTCTTCCTTACGGAATCTTCGGTCCCTCTCGATTCTTATTTTGGATTTCAACGATCTTATTAGTGCTCCAGTTCCTGAATTTTTTGCAGAATTCGAAAATTTGACTACCTTAAGTTTTCG
>CM025850.1:36569509-36598729 GCA_003952965.2 Morella rubra
TTGTTTTTCTCTTCCCACGAGCGCTCAAAGTAGAACAGTTGAACAAAGTTAAACTATTAGAGAAGTCCCCGTCGCGCACGCGTATTTTCCAGCACCACAAAGATCGGATGCACCTTGTCATTTGCTTCCGGACACGAATCCTCCTCAGCAGGCCGGTGGCTCTACCGCTATAGTACTATAGAAAATGTTGTGTTTAATGCTTTTGCAAATCATAATTGCTAAAACTGATAAAGAACCAGAAAATACAAAGAAAGGAAATAAAAAGAAAACAGATAAGACAAACCACTGCTTCAACTTTTTGCATGCGGGTATTATTGTTGTATTTAACTCCGTATGTTATAAACCACACGATTCGATTTATACCTATGTGCAAACAGATGAACCACACGATTTATGTCTAAGCCAAACAGATTATGTATGAAAAGTACCTAAAGTTGAATAAATTTTAATTAGGCAGGATTATTCAACTCGCATATATTTTAATGTTCTGTACGACAAATTGTTTATAAAACGTTGTATTTTTGGGAGCGTTGGAATAAAACGGTACCAATAAAGAGAAAGACGTGTCCAACAGGTCTTCCTTCCGGGACGCAGGCAAAAATATATAATATAGTGAGGAGCTCTATATTATTCACAATTCTTGTAGCCACCGTACGTGCTGAGTAGGAATCTTATCGGGCAGAAACTGATCAAAGGTGCGTCCAATTTTTTACCCCGGAAATCTTGGGAGATGTTTGAGAACAAAAATTTACAACTTCTAAAATTTCTACCTCAATAAAATAACTCTTTAAAATTTTCTCTTTTCATCAAATCATCATTTACTTTAAATAAATATAAAAAATTCATTCAAATCATCTCTTATACGTTATACGTTAGATTATTTTAGGCCTCAAGGTAAGGCTTTCGACTGAAACACATCTACAGCTTTTCCAGAAGTCAAGCAAACCGGGTAAGGCGTAAACCCAACGTCCAAGGCTGATGGACTTTCCCACGAGTTCCCCCACTACGTTGAAATATTACATCCTTCAACCTTTTTAAATTAATGAGAAAGAGAAAAAAAAGTAGAGGGAATGGTAATGATGCTTGTGGCAGTACTATAATAATATAAAGGCTTAATTGCACTTAGGGTCCTTGAGATATATGAAGGTTGCAAATGAGCCCCTGAAGTAACGTTTTCATCAAATAGACTCCTTAGATAGAGTTTTTAGTCAAATCGAGATCTCTCTGTTCATTTCCTGTCAGTTCCGTTAACAGTCATTGTTATCAAGACTTTAAAATATACGTCATAACGAATTAGAAAGTGTCACTCGTACATTTAAAGCGTCCACGCCACATATGCACCAAGTGTCTCCAATGGAGAGAACGATGTCGCCTCATTAACTTGTTTTTCTTTTTTTAACTAGGCACGGTGAGCTGGCAAACATCTAGTACAGATATGACATGAATGTTTTAACTCGACAAATAATACTTTTTAATTCATTATGACGTAGATTTTAAAACCCACAATTAAGCTTCATATATATATTCTACTAAGACCCAAACAACAACTTAGACGGACGACGAATACTATTGGCCATAAATGGGCCTGAGCAGGTCAGGGAACACAACCCATCCACAGCTATATACTATTGAAACCCATGCAAGAAGTTAGACTACAAATACCAGTAGCAAAATAAATTTTTTTGTAAATAAATACGGGAGAGCGTATATCTCAACAAAAAGCTTTCAAAATTCCTCGTAATTTTTTTGTAAATACGTTCTTTTCCGATGTTAGATTTTTAATGTAATGGCCTTCTTTTATTTTTGAAATTAGTTACCAAAAAAACAATTTCTTTTCTTGCCCCGCGGGAGGGAGATGAGAGAGATACCTTAACCGTGAAGATGCGCGACAGACTGCTCCAACTCAAGCAAATTAGTAGCACCGACATAGCTACTTTTCTTAGATAGATCAGAAATGGTTCCAGAGTTCCAGTGGCGAATTTTTTTTTCCTTTTCCTTTTTATAATATTAGCGTTTAGCATAAAAATTTAGTTAACCAAAAGTTTGTTTTAAATTATTATTTAGTGTTTAAAAGAAGAGGTGTATTATTAGAATCGGTAAACAGCGATAAAATAAAAATAAAATTTTAAATGTATTTGATAAAAATAAAAATTTTGTTAAAAAAAGTAATGTTTTGTTACAAACAAAATTCGTTTTATAAACGTTGTAATTTTGGGAGCATTCGAACAAAACGGTACCAATTAAGACAAAGACGTGTCCAACAGCTCTTCCTTCCGGGACGTGTCAAAACCAAAAAAAGAGAGGAAGAAATGCTTCCAGTGGTGTTCAACTAGAAATATGCAGCAGTTATGCTATCTTTGTCATATCAACCAATACGGATATACCCTATTCCTGAAACTCAGGGTCTCCTCAAACTCTAAAACCGTGGTAACCATATGTTCTCCAAATTCGTATGGTAAAGGTTTATGAACAAATAAAGAATGCCATCTGTAATCAACAAAATTAATGTACATATATAACTTTCTACCAAGTAGGTTTTCCTCCGAGAAGCAGCCAAGCTTTTTTATCTGCACTCCAGCAATGGCCTCCACAGCATTTTTTTTTCTTTGGCTACAAAACATGAGTCTGCAAATTCACATTCTCCGAATGGCACGCAGCCACCAGGTGCTCCACCCCCTCAGGAAGAGTGCATAAAATTCATCGGCTAACCATGTAAACCAAAAGGCTTTCTAACTCAGCTATGTCGCACAAAGGGCATTGAGCACACATGAACCAACATGAGGTCTACAAAATGCTGGCGCCCAATTTGGCCATCTCTCCACTTCATCTTAATTAGACCCGGCCATAATGCACACCATCATTACACCGGTTATCAAAATGCCAAGGAAAGTTCATATCGAAGTTATCAATCACACCCGAAACTACCCCAGCTCGCTTCAATTTCTCCAGAAGTACCCAGTTAAATACCTCCATTTTATTGGGATTAAATGCCAGTGACCGAGCATATCCACCAGTTGCCACCGTTGTCCTGTAAAAACAATCTAAAAGCACAATGTGCAGAGTAAACCCAACCATTACTCTCTAACAATCCCAATAAGCCACTGCACCATGGACGTTGGCATGGAAACTCAGGTGCTAGGCACCGGTAACAACCATCATTCCTGATTTGGCAATCATCATTCTTACCATTCCGAGTCCACCTCCCAGACCAAATGTCTGTGCTAAAATCAGATTTTTCACACGTTTGTAGCTCATGCAACTGAACTGAGGTTCTGTAAAACCTGATTGGAACCTTGCGAAGCTCTTGGTCAAACACGAACCTCAGAGGCGAAAACTTTAGACCCTCAAAGTGCCTAAAGAGCAGGATTATCGTTAGATTGTAATCCCCCGCAAAATCCGGATGAACCTAAAGCGAAATAGAGTAAGACCCATTACGGAAAATAGACTACTTCAGGGTTCTCTGCCAGAATTTCCCCTAATGGATCTCTTCGAACCCTACTGCTTAGAGAAACAAGTTTTTCAGGAACATTGCCGCATTCTATCGGTAAGCTTAAAATGCTATCTGAATGGAATTATTTAAGACTCAATAAGACAACAACTGAACCTAGAGGGGGTGAATAGGTTCTGTATTTTGATCTTTAAATTTTTTTTTCAATTTAACAAGAACGTTTTTGCACAAACTACACAAACCAATTAGTAAGTTCAATAGCACACGTTTTACAGCAATGAAATAAACCAATGACTGTAAATTAATTAAGTTTAATCTATATTCAAGATTCGTTAAAACAAAAACTTCTGAAACTTCAGCATGTAGTTCACGATTATTAATACTTTAATCAAGAACAATATTAACTCAATCACCACACAAGACACAATCTTTTAATAACGAAGAGAAAATCTTGGAAACAAATTCCAGAGAGAAAAACTCTCCGGGCCGTAGGCCAGGTAACGATTTTACTAGCTTTTCAAACTCGAAATACAAGGTGATCCATAGAAGAATACCCAATATCCTAGTCTAACACACTTGATTTTCTTACTCGAACAACACCATTTGGATCTGCTCCAATGCAAGAATGAGAACCTCTCATCCATTCAAAAAGTTGACAATTTACAATTTTCCTTCGCTTTCTTTTATCTTTCTTTTCTACTACGAGCCTTTACTTTAGTCTTTATGGCCACTGCCATTTGTAATCTAACTTGTTTGGGTCTTTTTTTTGGGGGGGGGGGCCCGAAACTTCCTCAGCTTTTTGTTTTTGTTTTTCTCTTCCCACGAGCGCTCAAAGTAGAACAGTTGAACAAAGTTAAACTATTAGAGAAGTCCCCGTCGCGCACGCGTATTTTCCAGCACCACAAAGATCGGATGCACCTTGTCATTTGCTTCCGGACACGAATCCTCCTCAGCAGGCCGGTGGCTCTACCGCTATAGTACTATAGAAAATGTTGTGTTTAATGCTTTTGCAAATCATAATTGCTAAAACTGATAAAGAACCAGAAAATACAAAGAAAGGAAATAAAAAGAAAACAGATAAGACAAACCACTGCTTCAACTTTTTGCATGCGGGTATTATTATTGTATTTAACTCCGTATGTTATAAACCACACGATTCGATTTATACCTATGTGCAAACAGATGAACCACACGATTTATGTCTAAGCCAAACAGATTATGTATGAAAAGTACCTAAAGTTGAATAAATTTTAATTAGGCAGGATTATTCAACTCGCATATATTTTAATGTTCTGTACGACAAATTGTTTATAAAACGTTGTATTTTTGGGAGCGTTGGAATAAAACGGTACCAATAAAGAGAAAGACGTGTCCAACAGGTCTTCCTTCCGGGACGCAGGCAAAAATATATAATATAGTGAGGAGCTCTATATTATTCACAATTCTTGTAGCCACCGTACGTGCTGAGTAGGAATCTTATCGGGCAGAAACTGATCAAAGGTGCGTCCAATTTTTTACCCCGGAAATCTTGGGAGATGTTTGAGAACAAAAATTTACAACTTCTAAAATTTCTACCTCAATAAAATAACTCTTTAAAATTTTCTCTTTTCTCATCAAATTATCACTTTTACTTTAAATAAATATAAAAAATATCATTCAAATCATCTCTTTATACGTTATACGTTAGATTATTTTAGGCCTCAAGGTAAGGCTTTCGACTGAAACACATCTACAGCTTTTCCAGAAGTCAAGCAAACCGGGTAAGGCGTAAACCCAACGTCCAAGGCTGATAGACTTTCCCACGAGTTCCCCCACTACGTTGAAATATTACATCCTTCAACCTTTTTAAATTAATGAGAAAGAGAAAAAAAAGTAGAGGGAATGGTAATGATGCTTGTGGCAGTACTATAATAATATAAAGGCTTAATTGCACTTAGGGTCCTTGAGATATATGAAGGTTGCAAATGAGCCCCTGAAGTAACGTTTTCATCAAATAGACTCCTTAGATAGAGTTTTAGTCAAATCGAGATCTCTCTGTTCATTTCCTGTCAGTTCCGTTAACAGTCATTGTTATCAAGACTTTAAAATATACGTCATAACGAATTAGAAAGTGTCACTCGTACATTTAAAGCGTCCACGCCACATATGCACCAAGTGTCTCCAATGGAGAGAACGATGTCGCTGTCATTAACTTGACTTTTTCTTTTTTTAACTAGGCACGGTGAGCTGCAAACATCTAGTACAGATATGACATGAATGTTTTAACTCGACAATAATACTTTTTTACTTTCATTATGACGTGAATTTTAAAACCACAATTAAGCTTCATATATATTCTACTAAGACCCAAACAACACTTAGACGGACGACGAATATTGATTGGCCATAAATGGGCCTGAGCAGGTCAGGGACACAACCCATCCACAGCTATATACTATTGAAACCCATACAAGAAGTTAGACTACAAATACTAGTGGCAAAATAAATATTTTTGTAAATAAATACGGGAGAGCGTATATCTCGACAAAAAGCTTTCAAAATTCCTCGTAATTTTTTTGTAAATACGTTCTTTTCCGATGTTAGATTTTTAATGTAATGGCCTTCTTTTATTTTTGAAATTAGTTACCAAAAAAACAATTTCTTTTCTTTGCCCCGCGGGAGGGAGATGGAGAGATACCTTAACCGTGAAGACCGCGACAAACTGCTCATAGTCAAGCAAATGAGTAGCACCGACGACATAGCTACTTGTCTTAGATAGATCAGAAATGGTTCCAGAGTTCCAGTGGCGTTCACAATTCAAACTGTAAACCCAAGGGTCAAGCCCCTTGGGCTTCCCGCGAATTCTTAGATAATTAAGCGGCTCCTCAGACCTTTTCTCTTCTTTCCCCAACCCCCCCCCCCCCCCCCCCCGGGTAATTTGTTGGAGCATTTGGTGGAAGAGTAAAGAGTCTGCAGGATGGCTTATAAATAAAGGTACTCATTTGAGAGTGACGCAGGCATCACGTATGATAAACTCGTCATTCACGATATCAATAGCAATCCCGTCTACAATCAATGATTCAAATATGATTTATTGTCATTGTTCCAATTGATGCAAAGCCTCTGCTTCTTCATCTTCTGCTCCCTCTTATTTTACACTCTCTGTAGCCCTCCAATCTCAGCATCAGTTTAGTCAACTTTTAAGGTGTCTCTGATTACAAATTCTAATGAGGGTTTCACTCTTTTCATCGCTTTTCTTGATGCCTTTATGCTCACTCTTTCTCAGCTTCTGCATCTATGCGGTGTCCGGCCAATGTCTCGGCAACCAGCAATCCTTGTTGCTCCAGTTGAAGAACACTCTCGTGTTCAACACTGCTTTGTCAACCAAACTGGTGCACTGGGATCAAAATGTCAATTGCAGTTTGTGGGAAGGCGTAACCTGCGACCAGAGAGGTGTTATTGGTCTTGACCTGAGCAATGAATCTATCTCTGGCCAACTTGATAATTCGAGTGACCTTTCCAATCTTCGCTATCTCCAGAAGCTGAATTTGGCTTATAACAATTTTAATTCCTCTCAGATCACATACCAACTGGCGAAGCTAAAGGAATTTGAGTTACTTGAATTTGTCAAGTACCAGGCTTTGCGAAGGGCATTACCCTTGAGATTTCGAATCTCACGAGTTTGGTTACTCTTGATCTTTCTTGGCTCTCAACTTGGAACCTAAATGTAGCCAAGCAAGTTCGAAACCTTCCAGAGCTCGAGGAACTTTATCTTGATGGTGTGCCTCTATCACACAAATGGGATCTATCTATTGGTATACCTGGGCACTATTGGTGTCAGACCTTGTCATCTTCACTGCCAAATCTAAGATTGTTGAGCATGTCCAGCTGTTTCCTTTCAGGGCCTATTGATTCTTCCTTACGGAATCTTCTGTCCCTCTCGATTCTTATTTTGGATTTCAACGATCTTATTAGTGCTCCAGTTCCTGAATTTTTTGCAGAATTCGAAAATTTGACTACCTTAAGTTTTCGAAACTGCAACTTGAAGGGAAAATTTCCAGAAAAGATATTCCAGGTTCCAAAACTGCAAATGCTTGATGTTTCAGAAAATAGACTACTTCAGGGTTCTCTGCCAGAATTTCCTCCTAATGGATCTCTTCGAACCCTACTGCTTAGAGAAACAAGTTTTTCAGGAACATTGCCGCATTCTATCGGTAAGCTTAAAATGCTATCCACAATAGATCTTTCTTATTGCAGGTTCAATGGAACAATTCCAAAGTCAATGGAAAGCCTCACACGATTAGAGGAATTGGGTTTGTCATACAACAATTTCAGTGGACCAATCCTGTCATTCAATATGGCCAAGAAACTGGCTGTTATAGCTCTTTCGAAGAATCTTTTAACGGGTCAGATTACTTTTACTCGGTGGGAAGAACTACTGAATCTGGCGTTCCTTGACTTGAACTTCAATTCACTTGAAGGGAGTATTCCAGTTTCTCTGTTCTACCATCCATCATTGGAGCAGTTACTTCTTTCCAAAAACCAATTTTATGGTCAATTGGATGAATTCTCCAACGTCTCTTCTCACATACTAAGCGTCCTTGATTTGAGTAGTAACAACTTGGAAGGGGCAATACCCATGTCTATCTTTGATTTCCAAGGTCTTCAGAGTGTCTCACTTTCTTCAAACAACTTTAACGGCTCCTTGCAGCTTAATTTGATCCAACAGTTGGCAAATCTAGAGGATCTTAATCTTTCAGACAACAGCATGTTGATTGAATATCATGCAACAAATTCTTCTTCACCCTTATACCCCCAGCTTAGCTTTTTGGATTTGGCTTCGGGCAACTTGAAAGTATTTCCTGATTTCTTGAAAAACCAATCCAAATTATACTATCTGGGCCTATCAGATAACCAGATTCATGGGGAGATACCTAATTGGATTTGGAATCTTCGGAGTCTTTTTATGTTAAATCTCTCTTGTAACTACCTGGTGAATCCAGATTCCCCTTTGCCTAATCTTTCTAATTTATTTGTTGTGGACCTTCGCTCCAATCAACTCCAAGGGCCACTGCCAATTTTGAAACCAAATGTCAACTTCGTGGATTTCTCGTGGAATAATTTCAGCTCTAATATACCATTAACATTGGTAACTGGCTTCCTAATACTATTTTCTTCTCTCTTGCAAGCAATAGATTCCATGGGAGTATCCCTGAGTCGATATGCAATGCTGCACCTCTTGAAGTTTTAGATCTGTCTAATAATTCCTTCAGTGGCGCGATTCCCCGGTGCTTAACTAGTATGAATCTTGGGGTGTTGGATCTAAAGGGAAACAGCCTCACTGGCACAATTCCCGACACATTTTCAGAACAATGTGCTTTACAGACTCTGGATGTAAACGGGAATCTACTAGATGGAAAGCTACCGGAGTCTCTTGCCAATTGCACTAAGTTGGAGGTTTTGGACATTGGGAACATCAAGGTTGAGGATGCTTTCCCATGTTACTTGAAGAATCTATCCATGCTGCATGTTCTTGTATTGAGATCCAACAACTTTTTGGATTTGGAATCTTCGGAGTCTTTTTATGTTAAATCTCTCTTGTAAATACCTGGTGAATCCAGATTCTCCTTTGCCTAATCTTTCTAATTTATTTGTTGTGGACCTTCGCTCCAATCAACTCCAAGGGCCACTGCTAATTTTGAAACCAATCTGGGCCTATCAGATAACCAGATTCATGGGGAGATACCTAATTGGATTTGGAATCTTCGGAGTCTTTTTATGTTAAATCTCTCTTGTAACTACCTGGTGAATCCAGATTCTCCTTTGCCTAACCTTTCTAATTTATTTGTTGTGGACCTTCGCTCCAATCAACTCCAAGGGCCACTGCCAATTTTGAAACCAAATGTCAACTTCGTGGATTTATCGTGGAATAATTTCAGCTCTAATATACCAATTAACATTGGTAACTGGCTTCCTAATACTATTTTCTTCTCTCTTGCAAGCAATAGATTCCATGGGAGTATCCCTGAGTCGATATGCAATGCTGCACCTCTTGAAGTTTTAGATCTGTCTAATAATTCCTTCAGTGGCGCGATTCCCCGGTGCTTAACTAGTATGAATCTTGGGGTGTTGGATCTAAAGAGAAACAGCCTCACTGGCACAATTCCCGACACATTTTCAGAACAATGTGCTTTACAGACTCTGGATGTAAACGGGAATCTACTAGATGGAAAGCTACCGGAGTCTCTTGCCAATTGCACTAAGTTGGAGGTTTTGGACATTGGGAACATCAAGGTTGAGGATGCTTTCCCATGTTACTTGAAGAATCTATCCATGTTGCATGTTCTTGTATTGAGATCCAACAACTTTTATGGACCCATTGGGTGTCCAAGACTAAATTCCACTTGCCCGATGCTTCAAATTTTGGACTTAGCTTCAAAATAACTTCAAATCTATCCATGCTTCAAATATAAATGTCTTTGACCCTTTTATGATATTGGATTTGAAGTTATTAACTTTATAATTAAGTGACGATCGAGACCGGCAAATTTATGATGTTAAAGCGAAAACTTGACTCTAGTTGTTACAAATGCCTCAGTCATGACTGTTATATTTTAATAGATGACAAATAGTACACAAATTACATCATCTTAGTTGTATTAAAAAGCTCCTAATATGCTTTTGTGTTATACTTATATTAACCCTATCTTGCTAGCTAGTTCATGCTTTCAAGTTCCTCATAACTGCTTAGAAAAAAAAAAAAGTTCCTCATAACTGGTGCAATGAGCCTAAAAAGGTAACACAATGGAAAAAAAAAAAAGAAAAAAAACAATCGTGGAATTTATAATCAATAAAAAGCTTTTAACATAATTCCACGAAAACGACTCACCTTATATTTGAAGCAATTGGAACATGCAGGGCTTGATCCCAGTACATCAATGAAATAAAAAAAAAAGCTACCCTTGAGTCTCTTGAAACTAGCCTAAAAGAGAAAATAACTAATAATAAGTTTCAAAAAAGTATAAATTAATGTTCCTATATTCAGAAAATATATTAGCCATTATTCTATTATTCTTTATTCAGAAAATGTATATTTCATCAAAGATGCATCTAACACTAAAAAGTAAAATCTACTCCTTTCACCAGAGTTAAAGATCAACATCAACCTGGCTGCTGCTATATTACATCCGATTTGACGCACCTGTCCGCCCTTATACTTCTTTTGCAGCAGCAGTATATCCATCAACATCATTCTTTACATTTTTTTTAATAAATTTCAATAAAAATAAACCTACAATCAAATACTTTTCAAATTTTTTACCAACTTTTTATAAATCCTAATAAAACTTCAATTTACCTACGTAGTCACTCCATTATTAAATTTTTTACAAATTTTGAGAATTTGTTATTACAAACATAATCTTAGATTATGTCTAAGAGTAAAAACACTTACCTCCCATAATTCAATTTCTAAAATGGGATCTAGAGAGAGCAAAAAAAAAAAACTTCCTTAATATTTTATAGTAGTTATTTCTATGTATTAATTATTGTTCTGCAAGTTCATTACCTAATAATTATAAATAAAACAATATTATTATGTTTACTTTGAACTGAAATTAGTAGCTAAAATAGGGAAAAAAAGTTTGAGATCAAAAAAGATTGAAAGCTAAAAAGAGATAATAAACTTACATAAGCCAAGACAATGTCAATAAAAAAAAAAAACATCAAGTTAAAGCTGACATATGTAAAAAGCAGAAGAAACTTAGTGGACTAGGTGATTTTTTTATATTAACTTTTTCGAGAATGAGACAAAATTCGAGAGGCTTTATAAAAAAGTGAGATTGAGATAAATAAATAACAAAATAGAAACAAAAACCAGTTTTTACATCATAAAATAAATTACATACGTTGGTGAACTTTTAATTCATTAGCATTTATTGTTATTTTAAAAGATATTTTAATTCATTTTTATTTGTTGTGATTTTTAAAGAGTATGATGTTTAAAGTATTAAATTCTTCTTATTTATTTTGGGAGACAAATGGTATTTGAAGGCTTAAAAAAGATATAATATTTATCTCAAGGCTCGACGGCTATCCTTCGAGTTGACAATTCTATTCATGCTTGGCTTGGGTTTAGTTGGACTGTTGGAGTTGGTCAGTTGACAAAACTAGTTAAAGGGCGCCATATTTGCGGTGTTATTTTCTTCAAAATTGTGAGGTATAGAAATTTTTAGTACAATAAATACACTTTAAAATTTTTAATTTTTACATATATTCATTCTACTTCACACACACTCTAATAAATTTAAATAAAGTAAAAATTTTTCGAAATTTCTATAAACGAACACCCCCTTAAAATATTTATTACCTTTACGCCTTCGAACTTAGCTGGGCCTTCGAGAAAAAGCCCTTGGACCTGAACCTTTGATTTTATTCTCTCGACTCGAGTGTAGGCCGAATCCCTTGAACTTTAAGTGCCGAAACTTATTTACCCATCAGATAGAACCACGATATTTTTATTTTCGACATTATTTATCTGTATAAATTTCGCTTGTCTTTGCCCCCTGGGAGGGGAGACAGGGACAGAGGCCTTCACCGTGAAGACGGGGGGACAAATTGCTCCAATGCAAGCAAATGGGTGGCACCGAAATTTTTTTTTTTTTTTTCTTTTTACTTTCTCATCATTAAAGAAAATATAGCCATCATGTCGGGAAGCAATTGACAAGCTAATAATAAGACCCAAACAACAAGTTAGACGAAAAAATCATAATTCCAAGATTTTGTCAGACTCAGGAACCGATTTCTTTTGAATTTACTCTAATCATAATTCCAAGATTACGCGGTGAAGACTTGGACAATATGTGTGGGATCATTTGAAGCGATTTATATATTGATCATTCTACTTTTTAAGAAGGGTGAAAAGATCACTTTTAGGCATGAAAATATGAGGTCAACTTTATTTTTGAGATTTAAATTATGAAATTCTTTAAAATTTCTTTATCGTGATAAATATTGTGTCAAGTGGCATATTATTCAAACATTAATTCAACTGTAGAAGTTTAGAAGACAATGACTTTGATATTCAATATAAATTCTAGAGCCTGATAATTAAATTTGATAGTATTTTGGATATCAAAATCACTTTAACTCTATAATTTGGAGGCAAAAATTGATATTTTTCTTTTCAAAAATTAAAATAGAGAGACACATCATATTTGAGAAGTTACGTACCTTATTTAGTCACTAATATAAAGTTTTCAATTACACACAAGAAAGAACTTTTTCTCATTAAAAGACTAAATTCTTCTTTAATATATATGAGTAATATTCAAGAGAAAAACTTTTCCTTCATAAAAAAATTTCAAGAGCAAAACTCTTCTTTTTTAATTTATGATATTTATTTATTCAAAAAAAATATTATTTTCTTTGTCCCGCGGCAGGGAGAGAGAGAGATGCCTTCGCCGTGAAGACCGCGACAGACTGCTCCAACTCAAGCAAATTAGTAGCACCGACATAGCTACTTTTTTTTTTAATTATTTTAATGTTTTGTAGGATAAATTGTTTATAAAACGCTGTATTTTTGGAAGCATTTGAATAAAACGGTACCAATTAAGAGAAAGACATGTCCAATAGTTCTTCTTTCCGAGACGTGTCCAAAAAGATGGAAAAGAAATGCTTACAGGGGTGTTCATAATTCCAACAGTAAACCCAACGGTCAAGGGCCTTGGGCTTTTCACGAATTTTCTTTTCTCTACTTTAATAAAAAAAATACACTTTTTTATTTTAATTATCAATTTTTTAAAAACACCCTCAACAGTTTTTTTATTTTAATCATCTATTTTTACTATTTTATTTAAATATTATTTTTTAAAGATTTTTTTATTTTTTTAATAATATTTATATTTTTAAATATTTATTTTTAACACTATAGAAGGAATAAAAGAAAAAAAAAAAAAAGAAAAGAAAAGAGAAGAGAAAAGAGGGAGGACGTCAAAAGAAAAGAAAAAAAAAAATGAAATATTAATATTTTAAGATGGCAAACTGAACATGTTAAAATTTTTTGTTAAAAATTGTTAAAATAGATAAGTTGCTAAGGAGTGTTTTTCATACTTTTTGTTAAATTAGTTATCTATTCTAACCAAAATGCTAGAGGCAAGCTAGTAAGAATATTCTGAGTGACGTAGGCATCACTTAAAAACTGTCTTACGCGATATTAATAGTAATCCATTTACAATCAAAGCCTTCGCTACTTCTTCATCTTTCTTCTCCCTCCTAGTTTACTCTCTCTGTTGCCCTTCGATCTCAGCATCAGTTTAGTCAACTTTCAGGGTGTCTCTGATTACATATTCCAATGAGGTTTCACTCTTTTCATCGCTTTTCTTGATGCCGTTATGCTCATTCTTTCTCAGCTTCTGCATCTATGTGGTGTCTGATCAATGTCTCGGCGATCAACAATCTTTGTTGCTCCAATTGAAGAAAAGCCTCCAGTTCGACCATCCTTCGTCGAGAAAACTGGTGCACTGGAATCCAAATGACGATTACTGCTTTTGGGCAGGTGTGACCTGCAACGAGGGACGTGTCATTGGTCTCGACTTGAGTAGTGAATGGATCTCTGGTGGTAGACTTGATAGTTCAAGTAGTCTTTTCAGTCTTCGCTATCTCGAGCACCTAAATTTGGCTGACAACGATTTTACTGGATTTCCGGATCGGTTTTTGGAGTTGAAGAATTTGAGTTACTTGAATTTGTCAGGAGTTGGTTTCGGGGTCAGATTCCCAGGATTTCACAACTCACAAAGTTGGTTACTCTTGACCTATCCGAATTTTAATCGGTTATGTTCAGCTCAGCTTCTGCATCTATTTCTGTCTGCTTACCTTGAGGACTGTGGACTAGATCCTGGATTGCTGATCCTTCCGTGACTGTTATATTTCAAAGTGTTGGGCCATCATGTCTGAAGAGGGACGGGTGGACCTTACTGAATCAGTTCTCTCTTTTAGATTTGGGTGGTTCAAGTTCTCTCTTTCAGTCTTCAAGTAGAGTCTTCGAGCACCTAAATTTGGCTGACAACGATTTTACTGGATTTCCCAAGAATTTGACTTACTTGAATTTGTCAGGAGTTGGTTTTTCAGATTCCCAGATTTCACAACTCACAAAGTTGGTTACTCTTGACCTATCCGACCCTTTGGGCATCAGTTCACCTAATCCGCTGAAAATTGAGAGTCCTGATTTAGCTACGCTATTTCAAAACCATTCGACTCTTGTATCTTGATGGTGTGGATATATCAGCTGGAGGGTATGAGTGGTGTCATGCTTTATCATCTTCATTACCAAATCTAAGTGTGTTAAGCATGTCACGCTGTAAACTTTCAGGGCCACTTGATTCCTCCTTACTGAATCTTCAGTCCCTCTCTTTTATTCATTTGGGTGGTAACAATTTCTCTGCTCCACTTCCAGAATTTTTTGCAGATTTCCAAAATTTGACATCCTTGAGTCTCCCTGAATGTGAGTTGAAGGGTGAATTTCCGCAAAAGATCTTGCTGGTCCCGACCCTACAAATTGCTGATTTATCAGGGAATGACGAACTTCAAGGTTCGTTATCAGAATTTCCTCTGAATGGATCTCTTCGAACCCTGGTGCTTTCAGGAACAGGTTTTTCAGGGAGATTACCACATTCTATTGGTTATCTTAAAATGTTGTCCAGAGTGGATCTTTCATATTGCAGCTTTAGCGGACCAATCCCAAGCACACTGACAAGCCTAACACAGTTGGTTTATTGGGCCATGCGACACAACAATTTCACTGGACCAATTCCATCATTCAATATGGCCAAGAATTTGACTGAGATACATCTTGCCGGTAATCGCTTAACAGGTGAAATTACTTCCAATCGGTGGGAAGAACTTGTCAACCTGAAGATTCTTGATTTAAACGACAATTTACTTGAAGGAAGTATTCCAAGTTCTCTATTTTCCCTTCCATCATTGCAGTACTTGTTTCTTGGCTACAACCGATTTTCTGGTCAAGTGGATGAATTTTTCAACATTTCTGCTTTCCAATTCTTCCAAATTGATTTGAGTGGCAACAATTTAGAAGGGCCAATCCCCATGTCTCTCTTTGACCTCCCACATCTTGAATACCTCTCCCTTTCTTCAAACAACTTTAATGGCTCTTTCCAGCTTAATTTGATATTTCAGTTGTTTAGAAGTCTCTTAATACTCGACCTTTCAGCCAACAATTTGTCAATTGAATGCTCTCAAACCAATTTTTCGTTATTCTCATCTGTACTGCCTCCTATCACATTAAGATTGGCATTTAGCAAATTGAACTCATTTCCTGATTGCTTGAGAAACCAATCCAACTTGTTGTCTTTAGACCTTTCAAACAACCATATTCAAGGGGAGATACCGAAATGGGTCTGGGAACTTCCTTATCTTCATTATTTAAATCTCTCTTTTAACAATTTGGTGAATAGGGAACAGTATTTACTTAATTCTTCGAGTTTGGATGTCATGGACCTCCGCTCCAACCAACTCCAAGGGCCTCTGCCAGCTGTCACATCAAATTTGTTGTACATGGATTTATCGAGGAATAATTTCAGCTCTATCGTACCAGCTAGCATTTCAAGCAATAAACTCTACGGGAGGATCCCTGGATCAATATGCAATGCTACACAGCTTCGGTTTCTAGATGTATCTGATAATTCCATTAGTGGCTCTATTCCACAATGCTTGATTGGAATGAGTGAGACACTATATGTGCTGAATCTACGGAGAAACAACTTAACTGGCACCATTTCGGACACATTTCCAAGTAGTTGCGGCCTCGAAGTTTTAGCTCTCAATGGAAACCAACTCGAAGGCGAATTACCAAAATCCTTGGCCAGTTGCACAATCTTGAAGATCTTGGACATTGGGAACAACTGCATCGAGGACTCCTTCCCGTGTTACTTGGAGGATATGTCCTGGTTGGGAATCCTTATATTGAGATTTAATAAGTTTTATGGGCCCATTGGTTGTCCAGGGCCTAATGCCACATGGCCGATGCTTCAGATCATAGACTTAGCTTCCAACAATTTTAGTGGTATGCTTCCCACAAACGGCTTTCTTAATTGGACGGCAATGATAGGTGATGATGGAGGGGGCGGCCAGTCAAATCTGATGAATGAATTTGCAGTTGGTATTGATGCAGAGAAATTACCAAGATGTGATAAAAGTTATCCTTAAAGGTATCCAGACGGAGCTAAGGCATATCCTATCTATCTTTACCTTGATTGACTTTTCGTGCAACAATTTCTACGGCCCTATCCCTGAAGAATTAGGAGAACTCAAATTGCTACACCTTCTCAACTTGTCCCATAATATTTTTACCAGGCCAATCCCACCATCTTTGGGAAAATTGAGTCAACTTGAATCATTAGACCTATCAAGCAACGAGCTTGCGGGAGGGATCCCTGTACAACTCGCAGATGGTCTCATTTTCTTATCAGTCCTCAATCTTTCATTCAATCAACTTGTAGGAAAGATTCCCGAGGTCAAACAATTTACTACATTTTTGGAAACTTCATACAAGGGAAACAAAGGATTATGTGGCTTCCCGTTGAAAGAAAAATGTGCACATGAAGAGCCAGTATCACTACCACCAGCATTTGAAAGAACTCATTCAAATTCTAGAAATGCAATTAATTGGAACTACATAAGTGTTGAACTAGGATTTATTTTCAGCTTTGGAGTTGTTATTGGGCCACTGGTGTTTTGGAAGAGGTGGAGGATATGGTACTACACCAAGATTGATGATATCTGCTTCAGGATCTTCCCTCGACAATATCTTGGAAGAGAATACTTTCGAATATGAGTGCGCGGAAGTCAGGATTTGGAGAAGTAATAAAGTTAAAATTATGTTTGGTCTTTTGGCTTTAATTTGATGTAAAAATAAAGACCCGTATCCCTTCAATGGATGCGAGCGCTTTCTGCTTTTATTTTTGTTTTTCTTTTTATGGGTTGATGGTTGAAACTTTCAAGCTATACTATTGCAATGGTGTTTTGATACTTATTAGATTTGCAAGAAACTTTCAGTCTCTATATATGTTTGCATGACTTGGGACTAATGTTATAGATTTTTCTAGTTCTTCATTTACAATTAGTCTTAAATTTCTATCCATCTAATCCGCTGGCATCTATATATACATATACATACTCCATGCCCCTGTTGTTGCACATGTACTAAGCTAAAGATTCTTATTGGACCGTGTTTATACTCCATAACTTTGGTTGTTTAGTTACTACGAGAAAAATAATTTTAGATGACAAATTATTAGGTATCAAATTAAATTTTGTCACAAAAAAGCACCTTTCCGTTACAAAAATTAAATTTTGTAACTAAAAAGGTTCTCACAATGCCATATCCGTTCCAACGTTATTAAAAAACGTTGGAACGATTTTTTGGTGACAAAATATCAACAGTCACAAATTTGTGACATGTCAATTTATCACAAATTTTTGCACATCGTTCGAACGTTATTAAAAAATATCCAGACATGTTTTTTTGGTGACGGAATACCAACCGTCACAGATTTGCGACTCATAGATTATATTTGGTTTGATTTTAAAAATATTTTTTGTGTTTGATGTTTTTAGAAGTAGTGTAGATTCTCTTAGAATTGGTGAAAAGTTTGTTGAAATTTGTTGGAGTTTGTAAAAAGTTATTTGAATTTGTAAAATATTATTGAAAATTATGAAAGTTAATGAAATTGATGAAAAATTGACTGTAAAATTTTTTTGAAAATGTTTCCGGATCAAACCAAATGTAGCCATAAATTCACAGATTTGCTCTATCTCTCGTCCTTTCCTCTACTAGTAATCTCTCTCATCCCTCCTCTCTCTTGCTCTTTCTCAGACCCTATTGTCACTCTCAGCTCCTCTCTCTGCTTTTAGACGGTGAAGCCACGGATAGTTCACCAATTCGCGGAGCCTCGCTCTTTGATTCCCACTTCGGCCAAGACTCTCCAGTCTCCACGAACAGCGGTACCCCTTTATTCTCTTTCACTTCACCATTTCTCACATTTTGTGCTTAATTTTTACGATTTAATTCTTCCTTTTACAAACATTTCAATTTTGTGTTTTGTTAGGGTTTCGATCAGGCCAATAATTTGAGAATTTTGCGTTATTTCTTTGTGCGATTTAACCTTTGTGCTTATTTTCTTGTTCCTCCACTGTGTTTGTTTTGGCGAATAATAAGTATTGTCTTTTTCTTTTCTCGATTTCTTTTTCTTTTGGGTTGGTCGTGCATTCTGAGTGTTTGGATTGTCTGTGTTCGTCTTTGTTTATCCATAATTACTTTGTTGCTCAGAAAATTCGGAGGATAGATATGAGAACTTCGATTCTTAGAATGGTTTCGGGTAGGAAAGTTGGTCGTGCATTATGAGTGTTTGGACTGCTACTTATTATTCTCGAAAAGCTTCTGTCTGAATTCTAGAAGATTCTTGTCCAGATTATATGAACAAGGTAAACTTCATATTTTTGCATTGTTTGTGACAGAATGATTTCCTCTGTGTTGAATGATTCGAACGTCTATTGGTAATTCCAGGTTGAGGAGTGCTTGGAACGGGAGAAAGAGAGGGTGTCTCATTACTTGCATTATAGTAGTTAGCTAAAGCTACTGGACGTTTGTACTTGCTTTGTTTTTTATTCTTTCGTCTTTTCCCCAATGGAGTCCTGCTTTTTGGCATGGTAGTCCTGTGAATAGAGGTTTTGTTTTTTTAAAATCCTGCTTGTAAGTTGTTCATTGATTGTTACAGTCTCTTTCCATGTTTCACTACAAAATTGGTAAATCTCGTTGCTACTTAGCTGTAATAAGTGACTTTTTCTTCCTTGTAGAAAGTGCAACATGAGTTGTTGTCTGTATATGCAACTCAACTGCTTGAAAAAGACAACTCTGGATGCCATGCATTGCTTAGAGATGACAATGTATTGGTGATTATTTAGCATTCAAATAGCTTTTCACAAAGGATCTGAGAGTTGAGCAATTATTGCTAGTTTCTTATTACCCTTTGTTTTTGATGTTTAATGGTGTCCAAGTTGGATGATTTAGCAAGGATGTTCAGGCTCTTTTCAAAAATACCTAGAGGCTTAGATCATGTTTCTAGCATATTTAAGCAGGTTAGCAGCTTCTAATTAGGCGTTATCCTTTTCCCTTCAAGTTAAAGGGGTTGTTATGATACATTTAGGATTCTAGAGAAAGCCGTATTTTTGGCTCATCTTCCTTTTTTCCACGTATCTAAGATGTTCTCTGCTGCTCTGCAATGCAGCATTTACTGCTGAAGGAACAGTCAAACTGGCATAAGATGCTGCAAGCAACAAGAAGGTCTGTGCCTTGACTTTCTCCTCTTTTAATCTTTTGACTGTTTTGGGAAACACATATCGAAAAGGTTCATTTTCTAGTTATATTCCCTAATAGGGAGTGAAGAAGTGAATATTTTCTTGTCGTTCCCCTGCTGTGGAGGTTTCACCCCTGCTTCATTTTCTTGACATGGTGTTTTTGAGTTCCGAAGTTCCTAGATTAATCTTGAACACAACATGCGACACTTACTGTCAGTGTAAAAAATTACGAACTATTTCAATTTGTGTTGCATTTTCCTTTTCCAAGTAAGAAAGATTAAGATGTCTTGGTTTACTTGTCTGTCTTTGAGAGCTCTTCATCGCTTACTAAACATTTAATGTGTCTAAAGCACACAATGGGATCTGTCAAAGTCAATTAGTAGTTAGATGTTAGATGCCTTTAGCTGCATTCCAGTTGGTTCCTCCTTTTGACATATTGTATTTAGTTCTCTTTTTTTCATAGGCAGAGAAGAAGGACATGGTTGGTTTGCAGGCGTAGATAATTGGGTGCAACTTGTACTTGTAGATTTTGTGTGGACTGTTTAATGATTTGAAACTGATAGTTGTTTTGCTTTTCAAGTTTTTGTTAGAAAAGTGATTTAACTGCATGACAGCAATGTGGGGGTCAGTTCACCTCAAAGATGGAGGGGATGGTAAGCTGCCTTATAATCTTTTGTGATTTGAAATTTCAAATGTCATCCAAGTACAATTTTTATGTTTTCATCACAATTCCATAATCTAGTACAGTACTGGTAGAGACTTTGTTAATTTTATATTGCTTTTCTTGCTTGTAAGTTACAGATTTAACATTGGTGTATAATTGAATTTCAGGATAAAAATATATGATTGAGCAAGGACAGAGAATATGGCACAACCGTTGAAGGGATTTAGATCAGGAATAATGTGTTTGTCTTTTTGTTTTTAATTGAACAATAAGCATTGTAATGTTTTGTTTCTTTTCATTTTGAATAATTTGTATACAATATATTTCATTTCCTTTGTTAATCGTAAAATATTTATGTCTTTCTTTGTTTTACATTATTTAAACTAAACTTAAAACATTCTTTGGACGTCAGAAAAGCAATTTCAAATGGTAAAAATAATTGCTCGGAAAATTGATGCCAAAAAAATTCGTCAAACAGACATCATACGAAAACAAAAATAAATATCACAAAAAGTCAATTGTAGTGACGAAAAAAAAAAGTTGTCAGAAAAACTGTCCTAGTGACAAAACTGAATGTCACAAAAAGTTATCCTTTCATGGGTTTAATACAATGAATTGCCGTGCAAACCCCAAATAGTCTGTTCGAACGTTGTTCCACGATGAATTTCAACTTTTGTCACAGATGATCCGTGCGGACACATCTAAAATAAAAGCCGTTGAAACGTTTAATTTTTGCTTTCGAACGGTTTTGCGCGAGGAAATTTGAAATTTGTCACTTAAAATCTTTGCTGACGGATTTTAGGTGACAAATAATGTGACAACTCTAGTTTGTCACTCAAAATTTTTGATGAAAAATTTAGTATTTTGGGTGACAAATTTTTTTGACACACATCAAGTAAATTTACTTGTAGTGTTAATTCGAAGTGTTTGATCCTTTTAGGCAGCGTCAAATTGAACAAATATGATTACCAACGAACTCCGAGAATAATCTAGAAAGAAAAATAAGACCCTTAAATCATGGAAAAATACAGCAATATTAGTTACTCAAGAGTTCCATGTTTTATTTTTTGCTTTTGTTTTTTTTTTTAAGTTATCAAGATCCAACTTTTTCTCACCACTTATATATAGTGATGATTATCATTGGAATCGGTACCCTCTCTTTGATACAAAAGTAAGCCTACTCATCCAATTTTTTCTGGTAGCGTCGTCGCTATAAGAAAAATGGGTTTCAACCAACAGGAGCCAAATGTCGTTGCTGCAACGCAACTTATAGGACAAAATTTCGTTGGATTTTTAGTGTACTAGAGATGGAAGTTATGGTTGCTACAGATATTAGGAACTAAACTAAGCTGGTCAGTAGCGCCATATACATTTGGTGCATGACAAAGATGTCATTGCCAATCAAATTACAAGATCTAAATTCAATACCAATCACTTCTAAGTTGCCAATGGGCTACGCTGTTACTAACCTTTTCCTTCAAAGTCTTTTATAATTGCTTTATTTCAAAGATTTCAGCTTATAACTACCATTACCATTTATGTTATATTGACTTTTAACAAATCAGTTTTTAGGGTACACTTTTTGATCAGACTGGTCTGTTTAGTCTATTTTTAAACATATGAGTCCTTTTATCCACTAAAAATTAGTTGACTAATAGAAAATCGACATGAATTTGTGATCATGAGAATATTCATTTTTAGAGTCGGATAGCCTAATCCGAATCCCTTTTCCTTTAGTCCGCTAACTTTTAGTGGATAAAATGATCTATATGCTAAAAATTGAACCAGAAAGACCAGCACATTCAAAATTATACCTCAAGGATTATTTTATTAAAATTAAATTCCACAAGGACTGTATTAGTAATTAAGCCAAAGATTTAAAGTCAATTTGTACACATTATTTTAAACTATTATGTGAAAAATTTGTACTAACACAACTTCTTTTATAATAACTCTTAGAGAGATTGCGCATTTGCTTGATATCCTTAAATCTCAATAGCTTGAATGTTATTTTGATAATTCTTTAAGAAAATATCTATTGACAAAAATTGAAGGATGCTGCGATAATTGTAATTTTTTTGAATTCCGTCCCGTATCTTTCTAATTTAATTGTGCTGCAATCAAATGAAATAATATCTACATCTCTAGTGAACTTGACAGCTCTAGTAGCCTTTTCCATCTTCCTTATCTTCAGAACCTGAACTTGGCAGGCAACGACTTTGATTCCCAGATTTCGCACCAGTTTAAGGAGCTGAAGACTTTGGGATATTTGAATCTGTCAAATGCTGGCTTTGTGGGACAATTTCCAATTGAGATTTCACACCTCACTAGGTTGGTTATTGGTCGGGTGACTTGTCCAATTGAGTACTTTAGTCCTGCTGTCACTGGTCAGAACCCATCGGCGCTCATGGAGTACTTGTATCTTGATGATGGATGTGGATATATCAGCACGCGGGTATGAGGAATGTCACGCCGCACCATCTTCACTGCAAAAATCTGAAGAGTGTTGAGTATGTCATACCCTCTTGATTCCTCTTTGCTGAGACTTCAATCCCTCTCCACTATTCGTCAAGGTGGTAACGTTTTTTCTGCTCCAGTTCTAAATTTTTTTGCGGATTTTCCAAGCTTGATGTCAATTTCCGGAAAAGATCTTCCAGATTCCAACAATATTGGGAACGCTTGACTTATCATATAGTAATCTACAGGGTTCTTTGGCAGCTAGAATTTTCTCCAGTAGGCTTTTAAGGTTTGATGTGATTTGCGGTATGGTCTCTTCCTTTGACCCCGAGACGAGAAAAAATTATTGCAGTGGAGACTATACAGGCAAATTGCTCCAAGTCGAGCAAATGAGAAACGCACACGCTACAGAATTGCTGTCAAATGAAAATCAAAGGAGGGGGGCCCCAAGAGAGATCTGCAGCTCATGTACTACATTTTATTGCATGACGTAAAAGCTAAGTCAGACTTTCAGATATAGATTGCAAGGAGCAGAAATATCCTCTACAAATTTATTCCCCGAATTGAGAGCAATAGATATAATAAATATTAAAATTGAATCAAAATAGTATCAAATAATAAATTTATTTTTTATTTTCTAATTAATTGTCTTAAGAATTTTTTAAATTATAATTAAGTATTGGCTATTAGAATTATATATATCAATCCAAAGACGCTGTCAAACAAGCATATATAGAGACGGGGCCGGACCACTTGGTCAGTTTTTCATATGGTCCCTACATTTGAATATTGGAAAGTGAAACCAGTTAATTTTCTGCCCAACATGGTCGTCCCACGCATATCAATGACCTTATGAACGGTGACACTGAAACTTGACATTTGCGGGGTGGGCTGAGTAGAATAACATCATTGACTCGTTTTCTACATTTGAGACTAGGGCAGTAAATGAACCAAGCTGTTCATTAACATTTCGAACTCGGTTCATGTAAGCTTGACTTAAACTTAGTTCGTCTAATAAATGAGCCGAGTTTGAATACCTTTTAGACTCGAATATTAAACGAGTCAAACTCGGTTAAACTAGGCTTGACTCAATTTAAGCTCGTGAACAAAACTCGTATAAGCTCAACTTGGCTCATTGAGCTCATTTAAAAGCTCGATACACTTGTATGTAGTATAAGTTTCTTATTTATTTGTTGGTTTATATTTAATAGTCACATATTAGTAAAATATGCATTTGATTATATTTATATATGAATGGATGAGTATTATCTATAAGGATTTTGTTATGCCCTCTATATATTAAATATATATTGTCAATCATTTTTGCCAATTAACATAGGTTATATATGAATCTAAATATTTTCTAAAAAAAAGTTTGCACAAATGTCAAGTGTTCATGATATATCGTGTATTATGTACTGTGACACCATATGTCGAGACTTGATTTGAGTTTTGTTGTAATATCTGTGTTTTCTAAACTCAAATTTTATTGGTTAGTTTGAGTTTGAGCTCAAACTCGATTTGTGCATATATGTTTAATCAAGTTCGAGCTCGTTCGAACATGAAAAATTTTAATGAACCGAGTTCAAACAACCCTGCAGAAGCTCAATTCAAGCTCAACTTGAGCTTGATTAATTGTATATATGTCTGACAAATTGAGTTTGAATAGCCAATCGTTGGTCCGACTCAACTCGAATACAGCCCTAGATCAAGGGCGAAGACATTATAGGCATATTTGCTTCAGGATCTTCTCTCAACAATAACTTGGAAGATAATACTTTCAAATATGAGTGCGCGAAAGTCCGAATTTGGAGAAGTAATATAGTTAAAATTATGTTTGGTCTTTTGGTTTTAATTTGCTGTAAAAATAAAGACACGTGTCCCTTCATTGCATGCGAGCGCTTTCTGCTTTTATTTTTATTTTTGTTTTTTTGGGTTGATGGTTGAAACTTTCAAGCTATACTGTTGCAATGATGTTTTGATATTTATTAGATTTGCAAGAAACTTTCAGTCTCCAAATATGTTTATGTTTGCCCTCAGGTCTAATGTAAGATTTCTATAGTTAGATTTATTGTTTATCATCTAAAATTGGTCTTAAATTTCAATCCATGTAATCCGCCTGCGTCTATATATATATATACACTCCGTGCCCCTGTCGTTGCACATGAACTAAGCTAAGATTTGTACGTAGAGATACTCAGTACTGTTTTCTATATTCTATTAGTTTTAAATTTTTTTTAGTCATTTTCGTTCTTCTTGAAGAGTCTTATTGGACTGTGTCTATAGTCCCCAATCTTGGTTGTTCAGTTAGAAGTGCTCGACCCTTTTAGGCAGCGTCAAATTGAACAACTATGGTTGCCGGCAATTGATCCGACATATATCTAGAAAGAAAAATAGGACCCTTGCGAATATTTATGCCACCATTAAAATAGAGTTCATAATTTCGTCAACCGGCAGCTACCACCTCTCAAGGAGTTCGAGCAAGATTCCGGAAGT
This sequence comes from Morella rubra, assembly GCA_003952965.2. Classification (NCBI taxonomy): domain Eukaryota; kingdom Viridiplantae; phylum Streptophyta; class Magnoliopsida; order Fagales; family Myricaceae; genus Morella; species Morella rubra. The sequence continues at coordinate 36,594,925 of CM025850.1, forward strand.
AGCTAGCGCGAGCTCTGACAAAGGCAATCCTCTCCAGATATACAATTCCGTACGAAATAAATACATATCGTCAACACATGTTACTTAACACTTTTGATCTACCTGTTTGATTTGCAGTATTTTCTTCTGTGAAAAATACTTTCCAGAATTTCATGTATTTGGAGAGGCGCCCCTAAATTGATCAAACCTAAACTGCAGCTCTACTTTATAGAAAGATGCTTCCGTTCTAAAATCAATTAATTTTCTCTCACTCGTTAACATCCGCCTTCAAAATTACAGTTATGCGTTTATTCCTAATATGTTCAATTTGTCCCGTACTTGAAGGAAGAGACAATGGAAGACCTTTTAAGGTCAAGCAAATGGTGTTAGACACGCGGGAAAACTTTAAGTACTAACTGTAAAACCTCTAACAATCTAGTTAACAATTTCCATAATTCGAGTGTCAATTTAGCAATGACTTAGTCGCTGTTGGCTGTATAATATCTTTAAAGATGTTTGCCGTGGAGATTGGGACAAATTACTCAAAGTCAAGCAAATCATGAGCAACACCAAGACAGCAATCTGATAGGCATGGAGATGCGATTACCAATCAAATGAAATGATATCTACTTCTCTAGTGAACTTGACAGCTCTAGTAGCCTTTTCCATCTTCGTTATCTTCCGAACCTGAACTTAATTGGCAAGCAACGACTTTAAGGAGCTGAAGAATCTGATCAGATATTTGAATCTGTCAAATGCTAGCTTTGCGAGACAAATTCCTATTGAGATTTCACACCTCACTCAGGCCCTCTTGATTGGGAACGCTTGACTTATGATATAGGCAAATTGCTCCAAGTCAAGCAAATTAATGAGAAACGACCACAAACTGCAGAACTATCGAGTCCACTTTCTCAAAATCAAAGGAGGGGGCCCATGAGAGATGCAGCTCATGTACTATACTTACGAATTCCCTGATTAATCTGAAGATATCATGCTCATATTTGTTTATTTATTTACATCAAGATAATCACGATCAATTACTACATTTTATTCCCCAATATGAGAGCAATATATATAATAAATATCAAAAGCACATAAATTATTAAAATTTAATTAAAAAAAATACTATCAAATAATGTAGAAACTAGCCAGCAACAGAGGGGAACGAGACTAAGACCCTCGCTCCAAAATCCAAATTGCGCACAAACCATGTGAACAAGATCCTAATTCCCGTCTATAACACGGTCGTCCCACGCATATCACTGACCTTATGAACAGTGACACGGAAACTTGACATTCTGGGGGTGGGTTGTGTAGAATAACGTCATTATCTACAGTCGGGACCATGTGCTCGGTGGGATTTTTTCCAACGTTGTTTCCTTGGCCTTGTCCCGGCAAATACGGAAGAATACTAGGTGGAGGAGAAAAAAAAAAGGATGGTAGTTTTGAATTTATTAAAACTCTCACTTTGTTGTTCATTAAAACAATAACTGTAGTTTCAAAGCCTTTGTTCGATCGTTGACAGTCAAAATATAGGACAATGATCCTCTGTAATTTTATACATAAATTATGTAATTTGGAGATAAATAAACATAATAGGTGGACCCTATTGTAAAACTTATACTGTGCGAAACTTTACATAGATAGTATTAAATAGTGTAGGGTCCACTTGTTGTGTTTATCTCTCTTGATTGTAAGGGACAAAAAATTAAAGAGAATTCTAATCCCAAACTATATAATTCCAAAAATTAAAGAACTTCTCAACAATTATAGAGCATTATTTTGTGGGTGCCTACTGATGGGCCATAAAATACCAAGTCCTATTAGATTCGACCACCCTTGGCCTACCCCAGTACGAATACCATCACCCAACTTCCCGACTAAAGAGTCCTTGGGACCACAAACTCCCAACTAAGTATCCGAGAACCAAAAGGTTCTAAATGTTCGGAAGACCTCTCCCTCTCCTAATGGAACTCTATAATCCAGACTCCCAATTGAAGAATGATTCTTAAACTCATATAAAAAGCAAGGTATGACACCTCTAAAACCCATACTTAATTCCATTCCTTGAGCACTTAACATCCTCTTGTAATCTCACTTGACCGTCGGAGACTTGATCCGAGGTCATCCCCTCCTCGGTGATTTTTGCAAGATTGATTGGCTCCGGTTCTGTGGTGATTCTTGACATCATCACCTACCATCATGTTTTTGTGGAAAGGATTTTATGAGCAGGTTCTATGAAACAGTTTAACGTCTCGGTCAGTGATGGTCGACAAGTCTAGCAAATAGTAAAGCCAAGGACCACACACCTTGGCCACCCCTTGTATAGTGTATCAAGACGGTCAGTTTAGATAAGCCACGATCCAGTCAACGACGACGATGTTACTTCAATTTGTTTTTGTTTTTTTTCTAAGTCTTCCACAATTGCTTTGTTCTAATTTTTCATTGAAGTCTTTTATAAGCCATGACCCCTATGAGGCTATTGCTAATTCCTTCTCTCCATCTCCCGAATACAAACAGAATTCCCCTTCACAATCCGTAACTCGAAGAACACGGATTATCATTGTTCCAATTGAAGCAAACCCTTTCCTACTTCCCTTTCTCCCGCCTATTTTACACTTTTGGTAGCCCTCCGATCATCTCACCATCAACTCGCAGGGGGGTCTCTCAATGCAGCTTCCAATGAGGACTCCACTCTTTTCATCGTTTTTCATGATGGCTCTGTGCTTACTTTTTTTCCGTGCATCTGTGGTGTCTGGCGAATGTCTTGGGGATCAGCAATCCTCATTGCTCCAGTTGAAGAAAAGCCTCGTGTTCACTACTAACTTGTCAACAAAACTGGTGCATTGGATTGAGGACGTCGATTGCTGTTTGTGGGATGGTGTAACATGCAACGATGGACGTGTTACTGGTCTCGATCTCAGTGATGAATCTATCTCTAATGAACTTGACGGTTCCAGTAGCCTTTTCCGTCTTGGCTATCTTCAGAAACTGAACTTGGCAGGTAACGACTTTAATTATTCCCAGATTCCGTACCAGTTCGAGAAGCTGAAGAATTTGAGTTATTTGAATCTGTCAAATGCTGGCTTTGCGGGACAAATCCCGATTGAGATTTCACGTCTCACCGGGTTGGTTACTCTTGACTTATCCAACACTAATTCGTTTGTTCCATTGGTGATTGAGTCTCCAAATTTAGCTACGCTAGTTCAGAACCTTTCAGAGCTCATGGAACTTTATCTCGATGGTGTACATGTATCAGCACAAGGGAGCGAGTGGGTACTTGCCTTGTCATCTTCATTGCCAAAGCTGAGAGTGTTGAGCATGTCACGTTGTTATCTTTCGGGGCCTCTCGATGCCTCCTTACTCAATCTTCAGTCCCTCTCTATTATTCGTCTGGATGGCAACGATTTTTCTGGTCCGGTTCCAGAATTTTTTGCAGATTTCCAAAAGTTGACATCCTTGAGTTTCAAAGCATGTGGGTTGACTGGTAAATTTCCCGCAAAGATCTTCCAGCTCCCAACGCTACGAATGCTCGACTTATCATCAAATGTCCTGCTTGAAGGGTTTTTGCCGGAATTTCCTCCTAATGGATCCCTCGAGAACCTGTGGCTCACGCAAACGGGTTTTTCAGGGACATTGCCGCATTCTATTGGTAACCTGAAGATGCTGTCCACGTTGGATCTTTCAGATTGCAATTTCAATGGATCAATCCCAAGCACAGTGGCAAACCTTGCACAATTGGTTCATGTGGACATGGCAGGCAACCATTTCACTGGACCAATTCCATCATTCAGCATGGCCAAGAATCTGACAATACTATCCCTCA